>JABUQX010016972.1:50000-60000 GCA_015478945.1 Trachelipus rathkii | reverse complement strand
CTCTTCAGATTCGCCAGAACACAAAACCAAATCATCTCATATAATAGGTATGGCACCCTCCATCTCTTCCATTCTCCATCATTCTAACACCATCCCCTGCTACCCACCTGCTTTCTTTCATAACCCCATCATATACAAATTGAATAACAAAGGAGACATAACACATCCCTCGCCTCACTCCGCTATTAATATTAAGCCATCACTTTCGACTCCATTTATCCTTACACAGCGTTCAAACTATCGTCATACATACTTTTTGATTCCATTCAGAATCTTACCACCAACATCATATATCACAAACAACCTGCCATAGAGCTTCAATATTAATTTTATCATATGCCCTTGCCTGCAATCCATAAACTTTAATAACAATTTTATTCTTCTTCTCTCATCATTTTCTCATCATTTGTTTCAATGTAAGGATTGATCCCACATCCTCTACCACTCCTAAACGCACCTGTTCTTCACCAATCAGTCCTTCAGTCACTCGGGGCACTCTTTCGACCAAAACAGCAGCATATATCTTCCTACAACTGCTCATAAAGTAATATATATTATATATAGTATATATATATAATAATATATATATCTTATATATATATATATATTATAGTATATATTATATTTATATATATATATATATATAATATTATATAAATATATATATATATATATATATAGGTATAGTATATATATATATATATATATATATATTATATAATTATATATATATATATATATATATATATAATATATATATATATATATATATATATATATATATATTATATATATATATATATATATATATATATATATATATATATAGAGGTATAATTATAATATAATTATTATATATATATATATTATATATATATAATATATATATATATATTTATAGTATATATAATATATATATTATATAATATACTATATAATATAAATATATATATATATATATATATATATTAGGGATGGTACCGATACAGAAAAGAGGCCGATACCGATACTCTATTTTTTTTTAGGTGCCGATAACCGATACCGATACTTTATTAGTATATAATAAATACACAGTAATAAGATGGAACATTTGTGTACTGCTAGGCACTCAGGATTTTATTCCCTGTACAACCAATACTTAGTCATTTATTTCATATTTGGTTTTGCTTATTTATAATTTTATTTTATATATTAAAAATAGTATCTTTAAAGAATAATAAATGCAAATATAATATTAATAACTTTTTGATGTTTGTGTTTATTCAAAAAATATTCCATTTCCATTTTCCAGTAAGTATTAACAAAGCTTAGCTACTAGCTTTATGTTTTAACATGATTACAATTTACAAAGAAGATTTAACTTGCTATAATATAAAGAATAAAAATTAATGATTTATGGTTGCTGTGTTGATAAGTTAAGAAAAATCTACGTAGGCTATTACTCAAATCATGACTAATAATAATATACTTCCTTTAAGATAAAGGATAGATATCATTCAATACTCAAATTCAAAAATTCTCAAATTGTGATGCAAAACATTAAGCTTTACTAGTAATCTGGGCGAGAGCCTGTTCTATTTGGGAGTTTTACATTCCCACCTACACTAAAAATGCGCTCGCTCTCGACTGATGAGGGAGGTGCTGATAATTATTTGCTTGTTACACTGATAATAAAGGAAACCTTGGCCCATTTTCATGCCAACACATGAAAGGATTCTCTTCTGTAGGCAGCATCTCCATGTTTTCTTAGAGCCTCATTTCCTCTTTGACTGATTGCAAATTTGAATTATCTTTGCTCCTTGATGACTTCTCCAGTTTTTTTCAATGGGGTTCCTTGGTGTGATTTCTTTGATGGTGAATGAGATGTCAATCCAATTTCGGTCATGAACTTATCAAAGTCTAACATATCCAAAATCTCTTCATCTTCAGTAGGTTTATTTGCTGAAAAGCCACCAATCGTCACTATCAGTGCTGTTGCCCAGGGTTGCTGATAAGGCGGCTTTCACTTCTGTGAATCGTTTTTTTTTTTTTGTCACGCGAGCAAGCTTCCCTCGGTTATGCTATTTAAATGCATTCTTGGGAAGTTTTCACCTCGAGATGCATTCCCTTGTGGGGGTTTCAAAGCTAGCTTAATATTTTTCTATTAAATCCTTTTATTTTTTCATTTTTTTTACAGTTGTCACACCGCCGCTAACGGGCAGAACCCTATTCAAGGAGGGGGTGTTTGCACGCCAGATAAGATCACACTTTATGCAAATTACGCAGATGACATAGAGGCAGGCTTTAAAGTGAGGGAGATAAATTCAGTAGGAAAACAGAAGATGGAAGAGAATTTTCCACAGAAACAGAGTGCAGGAAAAGAAGGAAGCAACAGCAGCGAACTAAGTCTGGAGTACTAATTATCAACACAAAACTCATGTGCGGATACAGCACCCCTGGTGCTACGAGGGCGTCGTAAAGCTTGGTGGTACGCGGAGTGGGAAAGTTTCCCTCGAGCACTGCCGCTAACGGTACCTATCAGAAAAGAGATAAGCACCAGCTTCCGCCGCAAAGATAGAGAGTCAAGTGAATAGAAAGTACAGGACAGTTTATAAGCCTTTTGTCTTTGCAACTCGACCCTAATCCAAAAGGCCGGGTGAAAACTCAGAGCTTCCCCCCCCCTCAGATATGAGAGCAGTACTCCATAAAAGGGCGATGAAACCCTTGTTATAGCTGGAGAAACTGAGAAGAGGAAAAAAGTCTCGCAGTCTAAGCAGAACTCCAAGTTTCTTTGAAGCCGCCCTAGCAACCGTTGTATGAAAATTGTTCTAAAAATGGCAAAAAAATTTTTTGTTTTTTTATGTTAAGGCCAAGGATGTTTATTTGTCAACAGGAGAGACACGAGAGAACCGTCAAAGAGATAGGAAAGTTAGGGTGTCTTAGAGAGGGAGATTTGTAGAATTGGGTTTTTAAAGAATTTAAATTCCACAAGGTTGAGACGACCCCACCGGAAATTCTATCCAGATCAGCAAGAATAAATCGGAAAGTTTAAGACAGGGCAATCTAAGAAGTAAAAGCAAGGAACGAATGTGAATGAGTTTGATGAAGGTCGAGTAATCAGCATATGGCTGATTGAGTTAGATTTGCAGGTGAGAAGATCATTAATGAAAAGCAGGAATAAAGTAAAGAGATAATACAGAACCTGAGGACACCACTATGGACAGAAAGAAGAATGTAGTCGCCCATCAACAACAGCCAATATTGAGCGATTTTGAAAAAAAAAGCTAACATAATAAAGCAAAGAGAAGAAGGAGAACCCAAAGAAAGGGAATTTGGAAGAGCAGTGACCGTGCCATTACCCGGTCAATGCTTTGGATATGTAAAGCGCGATTGAGCGATTTGAAAGAAAGCTAGACATATAAGCAAAAAGAAGAAGGAAACCCAAAGGAGGGGAGCTTGGAGAGCAGTGCGCGTGCCATACCTGTTCAAATGCTTTGGATTATGTCAAGCGCCACCACGCAAGTCTCCCCCGTAGTTCCTAAGGGCGTAAAACCATAAATCAAATCTATTAAATAGGAAAGTATATACCAGTAGACCTCGAGCGCCGAAAGCCCTACTGGCGTCGAAAGAAGAGAATGAGATTCCAGAAGGTCTAAGAAGTGAGAGTTAAGTGGTAGCTTCAAAAAAGATCTTAGATGGAATACAGTGAGAGCTATAGGGCGATAGTTAGAAGGATCAAAGCGGCTTCCTTTTTTCGGAATAGGTTGGACATAAGCGCGCTTCCATGAGGGAAAGTGCTAGTATTGAGGCATAGAGAA
The DNA here is from genome assembly GCA_015478945.1 of Trachelipus rathkii. Lineage (NCBI taxonomy): Eukaryota > Metazoa > Arthropoda > Malacostraca > Isopoda > Trachelipodidae > Trachelipus > Trachelipus rathkii. Next base: position 56,203 of record JABUQX010016972.1, on the reverse strand, counting down.
TATAGTTTAGCGAGGGGCGGTGGTCAGCACGGAAGCAACTCCCTCAAAACTCGTTGAGGAATGCCATCCGGGCAACTCGACTTCCTAACGTTCATAGATCTTAGGAGCCCATGCATCCAATCAAATGTAATCACCAGGGAAAGGCATAGGACACCTGAGAGGAGAAGAAGGAGCAAGAGGAATGACAGAATCGTCCAGGGTTGAGTTTAGAGGAAATAGGAGGCCAAAAAAAGTCAAGTAGAAGCCCGCACTCTGTGCAAATCTGCCTACATCATACATGCACAAACAATCATAAAAAAACGGAAAGAAACAAACTGACAAAAGCCAAAGGAGAAATGAGGAAAAATTATTCGTACGCCAAAACCTAAATTTAAAAACTGAAATTTTAAAACCCTAAAACCCTGCTTACAGTAAATATCTAAAATATGAATAGTCCATAAAGTTTAAAAACACTCGCGCACGCGTCACACCACTCACGAAATTGCGCCAAAAAAAAAAGAAAAAAATACTATTGATCAACTAAAAAGTGGAAGCTAAATCTGTATAAATTATAATAATGCTATCCCAAATAGGTAAATGTTACGCTAAAACCCAAGTTGGAGAAACGCTAAAAAATCTAAAATCTGTTAAAAAGAAGTCGAGGAAAAAAAAAACATAACCTAGTACTATATATATATATATATATATATATATATATATATATATATATATATTATATATATATATATATATATATATATATAATATGATAACTATATTATATATATATATATATATATATATATATATTATATATATATTATATTATATCGAAACTAGATTAATTATTGAGTCTAAAAGTTTCTCAAAATTTTTCATCCAAAAAGTAAGAAGTATCGGCCATATTTACCGATACCCATAAAATGGCCGATACCGATACGATACTATCGGTACAACTTCCCTAATATATATAATATATAATATATATATATATATATAATATATATATATATATTAAATATATATATAGTAATATAGTATATATATATATATATAATATATATATATAATATATTATTTTATATATATATATATATATATATATATATAATATATAATTATATATACTATAAAAATATTAAATATTTTTTTTTACATTTCTTTAAAGTTAAAGGAAAGTTGACTAGAAATTCCAGTTCCGGCGCCGGAATTTTTTTTGTGATTCCGGCTAATTCCGGTTCCGGCCGGAACTGAAAATTTCAGTTCCGGTACATACCTAATATATATATATTTAATATATATATATAATATATATATATATATAATAATATAATATATATATATTATATTATATATATATATAATATATATATATTTATATTCCAAGCATCCTTCTATTGATTTAAGGAGAGGCGGATCGGACTAGTAGTAAAGCCTCCTGTACATTGTCTAACGGCAACTCTCTTGTCGATGGTTCCTGTCCTGGCGCGAGTGAAATTTTTTTCGTCTTATTATTGCAAATTTCTCGCAACGAGCATGTCGGCGATCCTTGACTTTGGTCGGCTGCTCCTATAACCCATGAGCACCCCTGAAAAATGCTGTGTAGCCCTAGAGGGGGTTCCAACCACCCTTCTGTGGTTTTAAATATGTAGCGAGTTTCAAAGCAGTGATATCGAAGCAGGAGATTTGAAATCTTCCGAGATGCCTTCTTTTTTGGGGAGGCGCATCGGACTAGTGGTAGAGCCTCCTCTACATTGTCTAACGGCGACGCTGTTGTCGATGGTTCGAGTCCTGGCGCGAGTGAATTTTTTTTGTCTTATTATTGCAAATTTGTCGCAACAAGCAATCAAGCATATTGTGCTCATATCGGCGTTCCTTGACTTTGGTCGGTTGCTCCTGTAACACATGAACACCCCTGAAGAATGCCGTGTAGCCCCAGCAGGGGTTCCAACCATCCTTCTGTGGATTTAAATAAGTATTGAGTTTCAAAGCAGTGATATCGAAGCAGGAGATTTGAAAACTTTCGAGATGCCTTCTTTTTCTGGGGAGGTGGATCGGACTAGTGGTAGAGCCACCTCTACATTGTCTAACGGCGACGCATTTGTCGATGGTTCGAGTCCTGTCGCGAGTGAAATTTTTTTCATCTTATTATTGCAATTTTGTCGCAACAAGCATCTTGTGCGCATGTCGGCATTCCTTGACTTTGGTTGGTTGCTCCTGTAACCCAGGAGCACCCCAGAAGAATGCCGTGTAGCCCCAGCAGGGGTTCCAACCACCCTTCTATGGATTTAAATAAGTATCGAGTTTCAAAGCAGTGATATCGAAGCAGGAAACTTGAAAACTGTAAAGAGATACCTTATTTTTTTGTGGTGTCGGATCGGACTGGTGGTGGAACTTCCTGTACATTGTCTAACGGTGACGCTGTTGTTGACGGTTCGAGTCCTGGCGCGAGTGAAATTTTTCTTCGTCTTATTATTACAAATTTATCGCAACAAGAATGATGTTCCCATGTCGGCGTGGCCTGACTTTGGTTGGTTGTTCCTGTAACACGGGAGCAAACTAGCAGAATGTTGTGTGGCCCCAGTAGGGGGTTAAAAGCACCCTTCTATGGATTTAAATAAGTACCGTTTCAAAGCAGTGATATCGAAGCAGGAGACTTGAAAACTGTTCCTTCTTTTTCTGGAGTGGCAGATCGGACTAGTGGTAGAGCCTCCTGTACATTGTCTAACAGCGACGCTGTTGTCGATGGTTCGAGTCCTGGCGCGAGTGAAATTTTTCTTCGTCTTATTATTGCAAATTTGTCGCAACAAGCATCTTGTGCCCATGTCGGCGTGGCTTGACTTTGGTTGGTTGCTCCTGTAACCCAGGAACAACCCATCAAAATGCCGTGTAGCCCCAGCAGAAGTTCTATATCTATACTTTATATCTATACCTCTTATTCCAGACCATAGTCTCACTACTATACATTAGCACAAGTAATAGCATACCGTCATGTAAGACCTAGCCACTCAAGACTTATTCCCCTTGCAATCCATAAAGGATTTAATTGCACCAGCCATCTTCCCTCCATTCACAACTTTTCCTACTACACTCTGCTCATCCGTTCCCTTTTCATCCACATATATCCTAATATTTGAAACTCAGACATTTGTTCCACCTGCTCACCATCTAACATAACTGTGGTACAGCAGAACTATCCTCACTCAAAACCATAACCTTACTCTATTTCTACGTTTACTTTCAAACCCCTCATTTGCACACCTGCCCAAATCTCTCTCTACTAATCCCACACTAAACTAAATCATCTGCATATAAAGGTAGGGCACCCTCCACCTCTCTTTCATTTTTTCCATACATAACACCATCCCTTGCTACCTCACCCCACCTCTGATCTTTCATAACCCATCCATATATATAGTATATATTTATATATATATATATATAGCATATATATACATATATAATATATATATATATATATATATATAGATATATATATATATATATATATATATATATATATTATATATATATATATATATATATATCTATATATATATATATATATATATCTATATAGTATATATATATATATATATATAGTATATATATAGTTATTATTATATATATATATATATATATTTCTTTTCAATTGAATCAATTTCAAGAGCCTTGATATATTTCTTTTACAACCCAAAAGAAAAATAAATAATTATTATTTTTCTCCGCTCCGGCTCCAACTCAGACTATAGTTTCTGCACTGTTGAGATTGTGCAAGTACTTTCTGGCATAATTTTTCACGTGACAAAATATTTTTTTGAAAAAATTTATTGCCCAGAATCCGTTCCGTTTCATACTCCACTGCGGCTCCAGATTCCGGCGCTGGATTCCGACTAAGGTTTCTCTGCACTATTTGAAAATTGTTTAGCACGTCTTCTGGCAATCAAACTTTTCACCAAAAAATATTTATAAGAACAAATATATACCCAGAATCCGGCTCCGTTTCCGACTCCGGATCCAACTAGGTTTCTTGCCACTATTTGAACATTGTTCAGCACGTCTTCCGGCAATAAATTTTCATTCTAAAAAAATATTTCTTGGAAAAATTTATAAAGGATCCGGCTCTAACTCCGGCTCCGTTCCGACTCCGGATCCGACTAAGGTTTTTGAACTATTGGAAAATTAGTCAGCAAAGTCTTCTGGCAATACATTTTTCGACTAAAAAATATTCTTGAAAAATTTTATAAAGCAAGATCGGGCTCCGGATCCCCTGCTCTGGATCCGGACCACCAAAGGTTCCTGCACTATTTGAAAATTGTTCAGCACATTTTCTTTGAAATAAATTTTTCACCTAAAAAAATATTTCTTAAAAAAATCATACCCAGGACCCGGCTCCGGATCGGATCCGACTAAGGTTTCTGTACTAATTGAAAATTGTTCAACACGTCTTCTGGCAATACATTTTTTGCCGCCTAAAAAGATATTTTTTTGAAAGAAATTTATACCCGACTATCCGAGTTCGGGCTTCGGATCTGACTAAGGGTTTTTCCCCTGCGCTATTGAAAACGTTCATCGCACTTCCTATCAATAAATTTTTCACAAAATTTTTTTTTTTTCGAAAAAATCATGCTCCGACTCCGGATCCGATTAAGGATTCTGCACTATTGAAATTGTTCAGCAAGTCTTCTGGAATAAATTATTCATTCTAAAAAAATTATCTCTTGAAAAATTTTATACCAAGGATAAGGCTCCTGAATCTGGAGTCCCGGCCCGGATCTCTCTGACTTTAGGGTTTTTCTACGCAACTTATTTGGAATTTTTGGGTTTCAAGAGGAAGACGTGTGACAATTTTCAAAAAATAGTTCAGACCTTGAGTCCATAATATCTCACGGGAGCCGAAGTGGAATTGTCTCTACTAGCACTTGGAGTAGGAAGCCAAAGGTAGCTTGGTATTTTCATATCAACGAGGACCATGGGGGGGAGGTAATGAGTATGCTCCTAACAAGAAAATATTTTTTGATACAATTATAATAAATAATTTTATTTACGCGCACACAATGCTCCCTCCGAAATCTCCGAGAGAAGCACTCGCACGACCAACGTGCTCTCTTACTACAAGTCAGTGCATCTGAGCTAAACTCCACTTAGTTTCGGCTGCCTGGATCTGACTAACGTTTGCTGAAATCTATCCTGAGAATCCTCAGATCTGAGCACGCCTTCTTCATTAATCAATTGAGAATATTTAATTTTATCTTATAAACAAATAATTTATATTTATGTTTTAATTATCAGAAAAAAATCATACTCTTGTCTAATTGAACTAATTTAATTCTCCAAAGACTTGTGGCTGAAGGCTCCGACTATTGAATCCAGGACTATTCTCGGACTCCACAAAAAATAGTGCAGATATCTGGTAATCCGATTCGTAATACGAGGTTACTGCGTACGGATACGAGCATTTTGAAGATTTATTTGGTTGACAAGAACAAGTCTTACTGGCAAAAAAAATTGTGTGAAAAATTTAATTGATGGAAAGGCTGGAACAGTTTCGTCAAAAAATTTTTATTTGCCGATCCTAAGGAACCTTAGATAATCTATTAGATCCGTAAGCTTGACACAAAAGTTATAGCAGCTCGGAGTCAGTGATAATTAATTATCTTTCTTTCACCAAATATCCAAGTTTTAGGCGAAAAATGTTTTGCCAGGATATCAGACGTCTCCCCGGTGAATGCCTGTGAGAATCTGGCAAATTTTCTTGATCTAAACTGTTTGACCTGAGCTATAACAGGTTTCTGCACGAAACCTTAGTCGCTATTTGAATCACACAGTTGTGATCAGTGCTGCTCTCGCGTGGCATATTAAATCTTTCACCTAAGGAAAAGTATTTTTTGAAAAAAATTCATTCCCAGGGGTATCGAATTTTTTTGAGAAATATTTTTAGAGGAGAGGGGGGGGGAATTGGTTTACCGGCTCCACTTGGAGCTCCAAAGAACTAGGTCACCGTGCTCTCGAACAATTTTCAAATACTAGTGCTAGGAACCCTTTAGTCATGTTGACTAAGGTTTCTCTGGCACATCACTAGTAGCAGACGCAATATCTCGCCTTTGCACGACGCAATGCTGCGACAATCATTAAGTTTTCATTCTAATAAAATATAAATTATTCATAGAACATGATGATTAATAATAGTATTCGATATACACTAATTAGCATATTGCAGAAGA
>JABUQX010016972.1:0-45000 GCA_015478945.1 Trachelipus rathkii | reverse complement strand
TAATAAAGCATTTATGGAGGGTATAGTCCCGAGAGATTGGAGGAGAGCAGTAATAGTACCCTTATATAAGGGTAAGGGAGATAAGGGGAACTGTAGAAATTATAGGGAATTAGTTTATTGAGTATTGTAGGGAAGATATATGCTGGTGTTTTGGTCGAAAGAGTGCGTCGAGTGACTGAAGCGATTGATTGGTGAAGAACAAGGTGCGTTTAGGGTGGTAGAGGAGTGTGGATCAAATCTTTACATTAAAAAAATGAATTGAGAAAATGAGGGAGAAAGAAGAGATAAATTGTATTAAGGTTATGATTTGCAATAGGCGTTTGATAGGGAAGCTCTATGGCAGTGTTAGTGATATAATGGTGTTGTGGTAGGCTTCTGAATGTAATCAAAAAGTATGTATGACGATAGTGAGTCGTGTGTAAGAATAAATGGTGTCAAAAGTAATTGGTTTAGTATTAATAGGGAGTGAGGCAGGGTTGTGTTTATGTCTCCTTGGTTATTCAATTTGTATATGGATGGAGTTATGAAGAATAGAGGTGGGGGTGGCAGAAATGGTGTTAGAATGATGGAAAATGGAGATGAGTGGAGGTGCCCTACTATTATATGAGGATTATTTGGTTTTGTGGTGGCGAATCTGAAAGGAGTTTGAGAGGATTGGTAGAGAGATTTGGCAGGTGTGTAAAAGGAGGGTTTGGAAGTAAACTTAGATAAGAGTAAGTTTATGTCTGTGAGTGAGGACAGTCCCCGTGTGAAGTTATGTTAGATGGTGAAGCAGCCTGGAAAAGAGTCTGGGTTTAAATATTTAGGGTATGTGTGGATTGAGAAGGGACGGATGATACAGAGTATGTAGGAAAAGTGTGAATGCAGGAAGGTTGCTGGTGCATTAAATCGTTGGTGAATGTAAAGGTACTAAGTCTTGAGTGGCCAGGGTCTTAACATGAGGGTTGTTGTTACCTGTGTTATTGTATAGTAATGAGAACTATGGTCTGGAATAAGAAGTATAGATCTAAGTTCAATGTGTTCCCAGATGGACAATCTTAAGGGGCATGCTAGGTGTGAGAAGAATTAATAAAATGAGGAAATGAACGTAGTTCGAGAGCTTGTGTGGTGTGGAAGAAGGGGTAAACTGAGAGAATAAATGAAAGTATGTTGAGATGGTTTGGTCATGTGGAAAGGATGGTTTAGCGGATGTATAGTGGCGAGTGTGTTGGGAATCGACCTGCTGGGAGACCGAAAAAAAAGTGGATTGAGTCAGTGAACGAATGTCTGAAGGAGAGAAATGTGAGTTTGGCAGAGGCGAGAATAAAGGTGCATAATAGGAGTGAATGGCGGTGTTTGTATGGGGGTATGGAGGTTGTGGCCCACCTGCGGCCAGGGATGAACTTACCATTGACGTTTATCATAGTGAGGGTCCGTCGCGGTTCCATGAAGCTCTAGGGTGGATTTTCTGTCTGTGACGAGTTCTCACTAATTAATGGTACAGAGGGGGCGGTAAGGCTGGGCTTTCTTTTCGACTCTTGTCATATTCTTCTACTGCTTTTCTTTTCCGATGCATGACGCACCTTACCCCCAGTCTTGGGGAAAAGAGGTAGATAAAGAAAGAAAGGAAAGAAGAATATTTCCTTTGGGGCTTAAACTAAAAGTCGCAAGTCTAATTAATTAACACGTCACAAATTAGATTTAATGAAAAAAAAGTATGTGAAATTTTTTAAAAATAAATTCTGTGGAAAATTCTGCTACAAATTATTAAATTTAAACAAAATCGAATGAGGCAATGAGATTTCAAATTTTATCGGAAATAAATTCTTGAACGAAAAAGTTTAAAACGAAATTTCAAAACCTATAGCTGACAAATCCCAAAATTAAAGATATTCGAATTACTATAATGTAAAGTCCTAAAGATTGTAGTACACATGTTCCAAAATAACTTTAAAAAATTGCCATTATCAAATGCTACAAAATTATTATAAATCGAAATTTATTCTGAAAATAAAGCCGATAATATTCAGAAGTTGAAATTAGATTCGCATCTTGCAAACATACTAATTTGCTATTCATAATACTGTTGCATAGCTAGAACGTAGCAAAATCCAGACTATTTGGGAATATGTAACCAATAAAATTTTCACATCTTAATGAGACAGTAAATCTAGTAAGAACGGCAAAAGCTCAATGTAAATTAACATTTAAACAAATGTGAGGTAATGGTTCCTAAAATCTTATCAATGTTCTTTATAAATGAACTCGAGGCACTTATAACTACCCTTCACCCGTTATCATTTTTACACATCGACCTTGGCAAATCTTCAAAAGATTTTAAATGCTGAGTAAATTAATCATCATGGACCAGGAGAGAAATTTAACGTATACCATCAGAACAATACAGCTCCAATCTTCAAAAGATATTATTAGGCAATCAAATTTAACAGTTGGTGGTTGTATATTAAGAGACAGTCTATAGTAAAGTCGGAATCATATTTAAAAAAAAAATGAGTTCAGCATCCCGGAAATGTAAGGGGACCGGAGAATCGGCAAGAAAAACAGACGAGAAGAAAATTTGAAGAATTATGTTGCAAAACATCTTAGAAAGGCATCAGAAAGGACGTAAAGAAGACTAACCGGAAAGATTACTACCAATTTTTGAAGAGAGCAAAGATTAATGTTTAAATATATCTAGTACTATTACAGGGTGGAATAAAAAAAATATGATTTTCTGTGCTTATGACAGAAAGCGAAAATATTAGAATTAAACAAAGCATTCTAAGGTGTAGTAGTACTTAATGATATAAAGTGTACACCTCCAGGTAGAACCACCACCTCACTTATGATCGATTGTGGTAGATGAAATTCATATTACAAATGATAAAAGTTATCAATCGAAAGTGTGAGTTTATGGCGTAAATCAGTAATAGGAAAAAGTAAATATTGATGGAAATTTTGTAGAGAGGAGAAAAAGATAGATTTTGATCTCTTGTTCAATTTAAATAGTCAAAGAATTTAGGAAGAAAAAGTAGAAGAAAAAAAATACCTTGTGAATTTATTTGCCAGAAAATGAGGACAAGGTTTTCCTCTGGGCTGTCTTACTTTACTAGTTAGTCACAAACTCAAAAACGTTAAACGGGACAGTCATTGGCAATGATTTTCAATCACCAACGTAAGGCCGTCTATTTGTTTTCATTGCAAGGTTTTGAACCATGAGTTTCCATCTAAGTAGGCCGAGAAAAAATTTTCATGGCTGAAAAATCATTGCACTGACTCGACATGAAGTATGTCTTTCTACACGAAAAAAAAAGTTATGATACTTGTGTTGATTAGGTGGTCGTCAAGTAGAAGTTGAGATTTTATAGTAGAATGAGGTCTTCCTTTCTTTGTAAATGATATGCGGATGTTGATTTTCCGTAAATGGTAATTACATTGAACTGTTATATTTGCTGGTCAACAAAATCCTTTCCGAAAGGAGATAGCAGATGATAACCATTTCAGTTCCTATTTTTCTTGCGACGAGATTGTGGTGAAAACTTAGCCTACTCTGATGGATGCAATATGTAATAATGAATGCTCTTTTTCAAATGTGCCAAACAGATTGAACTTCAAGTTCTGTTGTGATTGGTTTATAACAAACTGAACCACCTCCTTTTGAAACGTATTGAGCGTGTGTTATTGGGGGAAATGAACGCTTTGAGGATAGCTGGAATTTACTGTTGCAAAAACACATGGTTCATGTGAACCACGCAAATAGGTACACGGATGCTCTCTGACAATTTTCCGCTCCAAGGTTCTGCTTCGAGCTATCTAAATTCACTAAATCCCTAACCTATTATGCCTTTCTGAAGACTACATTTTGTTCCCACTCTACCACCCACACGACGGTGACGCGACCTCACAGCTAGTTTACACCGACAGTTCTAAATTCGAGAAGTATGTTCGTATATGCGCAAGACCCTGGACAGTACATGACCTGGGCATGTCCAATGAACCTGGTCAGTGCCAGATGACACCTTGGCAGTGCCCATGACTTAGGCAAATGTCCCATCCTACCGGCAGCGTCCCACAACCATGGAGTGTTGCCACGCTTCATGATGCCTAGTCCCCATAACCCTAGTAGTTCCACGACCCCTGGCAGTGTCCATTATAGCCTTCTAGGCCAGTGTTCCATGGCTGAGCAGTGTTCACATGGACCCAGCTTAGCAGTGTCACAGGCTTCCTGGAGTGTCCAAGTATGCATTTCTAATACTATATATGGCCCTGTAGTGCCTCCATGGCCCTGCAGCGTCACTACAACACTGCCAGTGTCCATGCCCCTGGGCAGGTCACACCGGCCCCTAGCAGTGTTCCAACACCCCTTGGAAGTTGCCCCATGGTCCCCAATCATTGCTGTTATTATCGTGTATATAATATATTACCATTCTTTCGATAAAGGTGTATATTGCATGTATGATTATAGTTTCATTCCTAAGTTTTTCACGAGGAATTAATTTAATATATGGGTTGTGTAAAAAAAGAGAGAAACCCTCATGAAGTCCACGAGTTTGGAAACTAAATTAAAAAACAACATTTCTGAAGTCAACCATGTTGAAGGTGGAACAGCATGAAAGAATTGAAAGAAACAAAAAGAATGGAAACGTGTTTCAAAACTTTCCGTAAAAATTTCCAGTATAATATTGCAGTTCCTCAGATTTCTCTGAAATGTGTTTTAAAATACATAAATATAAATTTTTTTTCCTTTAAATATCCTGTTTTTCGCTCTATTAAAAGGAAAAATTCATATGTCTCAAGAGAAGAAAAATTCATCAAAAAGAAAGTCTATTAGCTTACCTAACAATTATGAAATCATGAAATAAAATATTCCAAAAAAACTTGTTTAGTACAATCGCTCCTTTCTTTAAAATAAAGTTTAAAACCTTACTGCCATTAGATAAAAATAAACACATTGGTATATAATAATAAATATATGGATCTGTTATATAGTGTATATAGGGGAAAGAATATTTTAGTAGAAGAAAATCATTAAACATTCCATAGAACTAAGAAAGTGATCTTAAATTCCAGCACTCGCAAATCATTAAAAGACAAGAAAATCACTAGGATAAATATGGAAAGTTCCTTTGTGATATCTTCCATTGAAGATGTAAACTCTATTATTATTAAAATCACATTATAAATTATACAAAATGCCGCTTGGAAGGGCCCCCCCAATAGATAAAGTTTTTTTTAACTGAACGCATTAAACAGATAACATTTTATTAAGAATTCATTTTTATTAAAAACCTTAATAGACAAAACACGGGGAATGCATAAACATGGTCCTGTACAAAAATCTGAATCCGACTTTTGTTTACTTCTTACTACCTCTTTCTCACTAATAATAACATCGATTATAATAATAATTATAATAATAAATAATTAATAATAATAATAATATAAAATAATAAAATAATAATTAGTAATAATTAATAACAGCAAGAATCATCATTCCACGGTCATTTCCTATTTTTAGGGGGACAGCACCCCGCTCTGAGGTGTTGTACCGTCATGTTACCTCTTCTGTATCGATGATACATTATAGGAAAGCTGATACCAAATTCATCGTTCTATGTCAATATCAAAAGTTTGGGGCATAGCCCCAACACCATGTGAGCGTAGCGACACATTAACTTCGTCTGCAACGAGTTTACCTTATAAGAAGGTGTATTACCAAGTTTCATCCCTCCGATGTCATTCTCCAAGTATTTTGCGCACAGCCCATCCACTACATGGCCGTAAGGTCACGTACCTCGGCTGCACGAGATACCTTATAAGAACGGCTTGATACAATTTATCCTTCTATGAACATTTTCAAGTATTGGGGTCAGCCCCCACCATATGGCGTAGCTCACTTACTCTGGGCTGTACTTGATATACATAATGAGAAAGATTATATACCAAGTTTTTCACATCTACGAATATCCAAAGTATCGGACACAGCCTAACAACATATGCGTAGAGCCACTTTACCTTCTGTATCATCTACCATTATATGTAGCTGTATAACCAGTTTCATCCATTTTAGAAGTCAAATGCCAATGTTAATGAAACCCAGCTACCTATTATCATAACTGCCTCGTGAGAATAAGCTTACTTTACGTGTCGTGGATACTAAAGAAGTTTAATACCAAATTACATAAGTACTACTTTAACCAAGGTTGTACACAAAAGCCCTAACATTATAAATGGGCCGTCAAAGTCACTTTACCTCTTCTGCTATCGTGTACCTTATATGAAGGGCGTAGTACAATTTCATCATTTCTATGTCAATAGTCCAGTATTTGGCACAGCCCTTACACCTATGGGCGTAGTGTCACTTTACTCTTCTGTATCATGTTAAGTACCCAACAATGTTATACCAATGTTTCATCATTCTATGTTAATTCCAAGGTCTTTTTGGGCGCTCACCTCCATCAATGGACCGTAGCATAGCCGTTACTCTTCTGTATCGAGGGATACATCTATAAGGTTATATACCAAATTCACAACCTCTACCAGCAATATCCCAAGTTTTGCGGACGACCCCAGCCCTCATATATATATATATATAGATATAATATATATATATATATATGTATATACTATAATTTACTATATATATATCATATACTATATATATATATTATAACTATATTATATTATATATAATATATATATACTCTATTAATATATATATATATATATATATATAACATAATAATAATAATAATAATAAAAGTAGAATAATAATAATGATAAATTATAATCATAATAATTATTAAATAATAATAAATAAATTGACAATAAGTAAATACTTAACGGAATACAAATACAAATCAATATAAATAATTATAATATAATTCACCTATAAAAATAGAACAATTCCACATTGCATAATATATAATTATATCATCTTAAAAATAATTACAATTAAATATATCTATAAACTATATTAATATATATACTAATAACTTTCAAAATTCCATATATGTATTATTACATAAAACATATATAATAGATAAATTAAATAATAATCAGTATAATATAAATAAATAAGATATAATAAATAAGTATTAATTATAAATAATATTAAATATATGAGTGAAAGAATAAAATAATAAAGTATAATAAATATATAAATAGTGATAATATTATTATAACAATAATAATAATCATAATAATTAGAAAATTATATAAAATAAAAACTATAAAATTAAAGATATAAATTATAATAAATAATAATAATAATAATAAATAATTATATATAATTAAATATATTAACATTAATACTAATTATAAAATAAATAAATAAATTAAAATTAATAGTTAAATTAATAATAATATAATAATTATATATAATAATAATAATAATTAAAATTTAAATAAATAAATTCTAATAATAATAATATATTAATATATAATAATTATAAATATAAATGAGAATGAAAATAATAATTATAATATATAAATAAAATAATATAAATATAATTCATAAATTAATTAATTATAAATAATATAATAAATAATAAAATAACAATAATAAAAATATAATAATATAATAATATAATTAAATAATAATTAATATTAATTAACTTAAATAAATTTAAATACAAATTATAAAATTAAATAATATATAATCTTAATAATTAAATATAATAAATAAATAATATATATAATATATAATAATAATTATAATAATTAATTATAGAAAATATAATGAAAATTATATAAGAGCAAATTTGTTGATATTTTTCTTAATCAAGAGAAATAATAATTACTTAGAGACAGTAATACACATCATAATAATAATTAAATATTAAATAAAATAATAAATATATATAAATAAAAATATTTTTTAATAAATTTTCAGTAAATAGATAATTAATTACTTTAATTTTAATATAATAAAATAATACTATTTCTAAATTTTTGTATGCATGGAATAATTAAAAATGGTAGTTATTAAAGGGAAATCTATAGAATAAGTTATATATGTGTGGAGCTAGGTAAATAGAAAAAAAAAATATTTATTTTGATTCTATCCTTAAGTTATAATGTTGAATGTATCTCTTAAAGAATTGACTTTGTATACTTAAAATAAGATTTTTGATATTACTTTAAAGTTTATAGGAGCTATTGGAGTTGAAAAGTATTAGCTGCCTTTGTATAGCTGACGCTCTTTGAGTGCTTTTTAAGAGTCTACAGATAAAAGGAGGGTTTATGTAAGTATTATTTCTTTGGTTTATTTGATTTTTTTAACAAAATCTTTGTTTGAATGAAAACTTTGCTAAGCAAGAAATAAAAGTCACATGCAATTTGTTATATTAGGATAATTTTATGAAATATTTTTTCAGGAGTAGATATAATCTTGAGTGCAAATCATTTAAACTGCAATTTAATCTTAACTATAGGTTTTTTGAACTAAATGGGTTGTTGTAATGACTGTAAAAATGTTCTCTTATGTAAATATAATGATCGGAAAGAGAATGAGACGCATAAATAAATCTGACTATAACCTTAATCAAGACGAAAAAAACAGCGTTGTGGTACATCTTGTATAGTAATAATAATAAATTATATAATATAAAATAGTATAATAGTATACTCAGTATATATTATAGGAAGACAATAAGTAAAGTTAATATAGTTTGAAGAGGTCATAATAAATTAAGTATTAGTGTACGTAATAGTTAATTAATTTAAATACCTATAATAAAATTAAAAGAGTATATATCAATAATAAATATTTAACTTTAATTTTATTAATCATATACAGTATCTACGACAGTAACTGTCTAAAATTAGGTTTCTAATAAATGTTAACTTTATAATATTAGTACAGTATTTATATTCATTACGATCTATTAATTAATTCCATAAGTATTTTAGCAACCAGCTATTACCTCATATTATCAGTTCTATATTAAAAACTAATTATTTAAAATTTATAAATTTTAAATCAGTTTAAATTTAGGTTTTAGTTGCTAAAAATTATCTGTAAGGATGTATAATTATTTAAATTAAAGATAAGTAACATATTAAAGCAATTCTATCCAATTCATTTATATGTTTGTCTAATTGTAACGAAAAAAAATAAAATGTGTCTGATAATCTTTTACGAAGAATAACCCCTCACAACAAGATAGAGAATAACTTTATTACGACAGCCAAATTCATTTGTTACACACTTTAATAAAATATAAAAATAAGTATATATAACAATTTTACGTTTCGCCATCAATACATTATAAAAGACCTTTCAGATTTAATAAATCGTCTTAGCCACAAAAATGAAGAGCATACTAACAGAAGCGTCAAATTAAGAGCAACTCTCATCACATAACACTGATATTGATTGAAATTTGAGTTATATTAAAGTGACCATAATAACAAAGTCCAATTGTGGTATTCTATTTGAGACCCTTGTCCGTACTATGAAAACGGAGATTTTTCTAAAAGTAAAATATTAAAGAATTTTGTGGCGAAAATAAAGATGATGCCAAACAACTAGTGTGAGAATTGAGACCGATGATATTAATAATGTTAACTCAGAGTAATATAAAAATGAACACCATTCTATTAATTTTTCTAATCAATATATTATATTAATTTATAATAAAAACTTATTTTTTAAAATAGATTACAATATAAAATGCGAAAATAAAGTGTACATTACTGATAAAATATTAATTATCTTATAATATATAATAATAATAATGAGATTAACTGCACTCACACTCGATTTAAAAAAAGTTTCTTTCTAATGAATAACTTGAAAATGAAATAATATATAAATATGTTGAGGGAAGTAGATAAATCTTATTTTGAATCTTTCATTGTGTTTAAACCTAATCAAAATTAAATCATTATCAATATATTAGATAAAATCTTGCACACAACTTTTACTAATATTAACTTAATAAATACATCACAAATTCGAACAATACAATGGAATAAAATACTATGTATTTACTGTTAAAAGAATCATATATAATTATATTATAATAAAGGTTATTAATAATGGAATATGTTATTTTTTATTGCATTAGGCGACAAGATGTAAAATAAAATCAAAAATAAACATTTCAAGAAACTAGAAGCAATAATAATTATAGTAAAAGTGATAATAATAATAAAGAATATATAATAATAGGATGTGAAATTTTATATATTAACGGATGCAAAATTCAGTTTTCAAGTAATTATTAGATATATCTTGATGAATAAATTTATATAATAATAATATTATATTGAATTATGATAAGTTGAGAAATATCAGTAAGAAGAGATGAATTTGAAGCTGGGCCAACACAATAGTTTGTAATAAGAATTGTAAGTAATAAGGTTTCTTCAGATTACTCTTGACCAGAAATAAATATAAATGTAATAAATAAATATAAATAAGTATAAAATGATATAAATAATATAGTAATAAAGACGTCAAATCTGAATGAGTATAAAGTCAATTTATCAAAAAGATCTGCGCAGTTCATTTGGAATACGAAATCATCTGGTCTCCTTAGCCTTTTGGGTATAAAAAATAATAATTAATATGAAATAAAAATGAAATTAAGGAGTAAAGGAATAAATAATTTATATAAATGAATAATTTGCCTTTTTCCTTTTCAGATTGAGTTAAATATTCGTAACTCAAAATAAAAATTGAATAACATCGGCAAATTAATCAATAAAATATGTGAGAGTAGTTGGTTTTGGCTTTGCCCATGGGATGAACCCTACACTGACGAAATACCACAGGGGGGTCCGTCGCTGTTTCGTGAAGCTTCAGGGTCGACTTTTCTAATTGCACGATTTTTGAAAGACGACTTTCATTGGATGGTAAAAAGAAGGGGGGGTTTCTTTTCGACTTGCGTTCATGTTTCTTACTACTTTTCTGTTCTGGTATATGCTACGTACTTCACCCCCACTCTGGGGAAAAGTGCATAATATATTATAATATAAATTTATATATATATATAATATATTATATATATATATATAAATTATATATAATAGTAATATATTATATATATATATATAAAATATATATTGATATATATATATAATATATAATATTAATAATTGGATCGAGGTCCAATCAAGAAGAGGTAAAGATACTTCGATTTTACTTTTATTCAACAATAGAAAGCTAACAATGGTACAAGACATGGTAAAAAATAAAAAGCTAACAAAAATTGACGAAAACAAAATAAAATCAGTGTTGGAATAATTAAAAATAGAATGAATGACGTCAGAGATGGAGGAAACAAAACTGGAGCCAAGAAAACGAGGCGTCTAAGTTGCTTGCAGAATCTGACCGGAATGACAAGTAAAATGAGGGAGACGAAGTGTCGCATCAAAGCTAAAACCGTAAAGGGGTTGACGTATTAAGACAATATGCAAAAAGCGGATGGAGAAATTGGGGAATGGACTCCAAATTCTATACACGAGAAGTTGCGTATAAGAAAAACGAGACATAAGGTGAGAATAGCCATCGCATAATAAATTAGATGCTTGGTTAGGGTAAAAAGTTGAATGAAAGCATAAAAACGAAGATAGCCCTAAAATGTTCGGAAAGAAGTGAAAACTAGGAAAAGGAAAGAGAAGAGAACTACATATTACCCTCCCCCGAAGAACGACAGTTCCTAAGGGTAACGAACAACATGACTCAGAGCCGCCGGAACGGAATGTAGACAGGGAGAGAATGGCACTGGCAGGAGGGGGTAGCGGCGGAGGTGCGCGAACGAACGGAGAGGAGAAAATCGGGGAGGGTGTCGGAGGAGAGGAGGACTAGCGGAACAGAAGAAGAGCTAGGCGAGGTAGAGTAAGAGAAGCCGACGGACGATCGAAGGAACAATAGTAAATCAACGAGTAGAGCAAGGAGAGTAAGAAGGAGATGGCGTTGGTGGAGGGACCAATCAACTGAATAAGCGGATCAGCATCCAGAATTCTGCTTGATTCTGTCAATCAAGACTGTTTCCACTTTGGACCTTTCTGAAGGGGCAAAGCATACTTTGCGATGACGTTGTAACCACACGAAGATGAACAGCCGTATCGACTGAGTGGACCCTAGAGTCTGATGAACCAAACGTGTGTAAGGGTATAATTTGGAAGGAATGTCAAGTATTACACGGACTACGAGCAGAAAAAGGCTTCCAAGAATCACACGCAGACAAGGCGAGAGGAATTGCTGATCAGAAGTAAAAGGGAAGGAGGATTGAATTCATCCTGGATTTGCGAATGGGAGGAACCGTAGACCAGTTCAGCGTATGAACACTGGAGGTCCTCTCTGTAAGGAGTCCGAAATGCAAGAGACGAGGAAGAGTCTCCGACCACAGTTGTCGAAGATTTAATGGCGTGGAATCGCTCTATCATTCCTGAGCTTGAGGACGGGTAACTGCAGAGCGAGTATTTCACGGGTAGGATTCGAATGTCTACCCAGTGTCGGTGGAGACGTGAGCATGCCGAACCCTAGCAATCCAGTGAAAAGAACTTGCCTGGGCGATGGTTCACTAGACGTATAGTAAAGGAAGATGTACAACCCAGTGGGTCTAGCGGTCGATGCACGTAAGATGTGAGTATACGTTAGAAGAAGCTAGAGTATCCAACAAAGTCCAGTGGACTTGTCGAGTGTTGACAAGAATGAAAATTGCTCAACTGGGAGCGTTAGATCCTGTGAACTTGTTGAGTTTCAACTAAGGCCTGTTGAAGTTAAGGCCAAGGAACAAGTGCTATGCCACCTTGACTGAAACATTAACACCCTGGTGCGAAGACGTTGTGCAATGCGTTTAAAAGACAAGCGGCGAATAGATTGGATACTACAGAAAGGCAAACGAGAGGACAGGATCACATAGAATGGAAGGCGGAAACCGAAACATTCCACACTCGAATGTCAAGGTTATTTACTGGGAACGTTAAATCTCCAGTTGCTGTAGACGGGAAATCTCTTCGTAGTTTGAGAGAAGAAGAGAGAAGGATAGCACGTAATGCGAGAAGACATCTACAGGATGGTTTGTGACCCTAACATGGCGAAATACGTAGAAATTGCAATAACATGAAGATAACGTGCCTCGGAGGGACTGCTACGTAGATGCAGTGATGGCTTGGGTGATTGGGCTCGTGTTAGTAAGAATATGAAATTCTTGACCTCCAATAAAATAGTGGAAGTGTTTTACCGCAAGGGTAAATGGAAGCAATTTCTTCCAAAAAGCGCTGTAACGCACCTCGGCAGGTTGAAGCTTCTTAGAAAAGAAACCAGTATGCCATTCACCGTCTTAAACTGTTGTTGGACTAGCACCGGACTGCTATAGGAAGACAGTGAAGGGGAAAATAGCAAAAATAAGAAGCAGGGCTTCCTTAAATGGAGGTGAAAGCATGCGGGCTCGTTATATAACGAGTACAGAGGCCCAAGAAGCTTTTCGAACAGGTTTAAGAACAGCGTTGAAACGAAGAATATTTGCAGCGTCAGGGATGAACCTATGGTGAAAATTCACAACGAGGAAAACGACGGAGTGACGCTTTTGGCAGGAGAGGCGAAGAACGGATGGCAGAAAACTCGGTCTTCGAGGAGACGGACCTCGCTCCAAGAGATGTGTGTCCAAGAAGGTTAGTGAAGAGAGCCGAACACACATTTCAAAGTATGACACGTTAGCATTTCTAACTAACCCAGTAACACTTGCGAGATGAGAAAGTTGCTCTTCCGGCAGATGTGTGCGGATGAGCCTTCATATATAAGAAAGGACAGAAGGCAATCGTAGGAGGATCGGAATGATACAAAACGCTTGACAATTGTGCTTGCGTTCCAGAACCGACAGGGTGCGTCAAGAATTCAAAAAACCGATGGGGGATATAAACAGCAGTTTTGTGGACCGTTGCAGGATGGACAGGATATGCTAAAAGCTTCATAACAACGTCGATTTAGAAAAATATTGCATCCAAGAAAGGGTTAGCGTTGAAATCCGTATGGAGAAGGTACTATCATAGGACGATATGCGTTAAGCAGCAGATAATCCCCTGCAGGGCGTTAGTCACCGTTGGGTTGAGCACAGTGAAGGGAGCGCATGTGACTTTGAAGGGATTGATCCTTGTCTTGAAGCAGATGTTAAACTCGTGCTTAGCAGCTTGCAGTTTATCAGGAGCAAGGACGACGTGCGTGGGAGAAAGGAGGTCTCCATTCGTCTCTATGTGATGACGACGTTGTGCTCACTCGGAAAGTCGAGATGGGAAATAAGTCGTGGGAAGTCGGAAGACATAAGTAGATTCGAATGGTATTACCTGAAGGAAGTGTACTATGGCTAATAGCAAAAGAGCAGGGATGCAGGCGCGGAGAGAAACTTAGTCTCATTAATCAATTAAATGGTTGTGATGAACGTCTACAAGAATTTAATGTGCGAAAGAAAGTTGGCACATAATAATAATAGTCACTCGCAATTAACAAGTTTCAAAAGTAGTCACGACGGAAGAAAGGGTAAGATGAGTTGATTGATACCGTATAGTATTGTATAATGGAACTGTTGGCGCTGAAGGACCATAAGGGTTCAGCGCACAGTTCTTCTGGAAAAGAAGAAACGAGTAAAACCCGCGAAGACGATCCGGTGCGATTAGTTAGACACAAAGCGTTGTAGAAGGTATAAAACGCAAAATAGAGATGAAACCGGGATTACCACACCTGTCGCGCTCTTTATGTTGATGTGCATTGGGTTTAATATAACAACAGTATGCAGTGTGTGTCTGGTGGAAGCCCCATCGCTATGAATTATCAAATACAATTACCACCCCATTGATATGGATTGAGTTAGATAATCGAAGAAATGAGATAAGTGCAAGTCCCCAAGAAACTTTGAAGAAAAATGAGTATATATATAACGAAGAGTTGAAGAGGTACTAAATTATTAATAATTCGTTCTTCGGAATTGAGGCGACTGCAGCGATGGACCAGAGAGTAATGAAGTGCGTGGTGCGAACGCTCGACTAATATATCCATATATCCGAACATGTGCAGGATGTGCGATGTACTACAGCATCGCTTCTTTAGAGTTGCAAGACAGTAGTATAGGAGATAGGGAGCAGCCCGTGTGTCTAAGAACTAGGAATAAGCGAGTACTAGGAACGAATCCTTTCCTACATGAGCCCAGACGCATTGTATATTGTGTGGTGTGTTTTTTATGTTTTTCTTCTAACACTAATATTGCGGTTCCTTACATCATTTATTGACGTAACATAATTTTTTGCGATAAAGTGATGCGTGTTTTAATGTGTAGTGAAAAAAGAAATGTTTTATTATATCTTGAACCTTTTATATTATTACTAAAGTGCTTGCGCTCTTATCTGAATAAGTGGATGTATGAGTATATGGTAACTGTTATGACACCTCAGACCTAGGATTATGACAATAAGTAATCGAATAATAATAGATAAAATACAATAGAGCAACAGTTTGATTCACCTGGGACATCAGGGCTTGCTCTTCACTACTCAATCTGCCAAAATGCAAAAGCTAATTATTGTACATGCTATTGTGGGTCGAATCGTGAACCAAATGAGATAACATGAGTAGAAAGCATTCATATAGAAATAAGAATGCAAACTTTTGAAATGAAAATAAATATGACATTAGAGTACACACTTAATATATAATAATAGATAAATACATTAACACCTCATATTTAGTAGACCAGATATTGCACCATGAGATGAGATAATAAATATACGCACCTTTTTAGAATACTTCAAAACATAAAATAGGAATATTTTTTTATATCTCCTATGTTGTCACTAAATTTTATCTGTTTTTTGTTGTCTTTATATAATTTTTTTTTATTTTTTTCTGCCACAGATTCATTTTAGTTCTATCATTCAATAATATTCAGGAGACACAAATATGTATATACTTATTTTTATTTTGCTTTGATCTTATTTAGTTTTGTGATGCCAAGCCTTCAAAGTATATTGGAATGAGGTGCTGGTGTTCGATCTTTTCTTTGAAAAAACTACTTTTACTGCCAGTTGACCGTGTATCTTTGAGTGATTTTTTGTGTAAAAAATTTTTACTTTTTGAATTATTTACATATGCATTCTAGTAGTCGAAAGAAAGATCTTTCAAATGATATAGATACTTTTATTATATAAACACACCCAAAAAGTTAGAGAAAATCCGGGTGGGGGGAATGAGAGGATGCGTGTGTTTAAAACTGTAATGGAGTTCAATCCCTCTTCTCATTGGTAAATTTATCCTACTTCCAATTTACGTCTTAACTGTTGTTCGCATACGCACTTACACACCACACCTCTCCTCAAATCAAAATAGGAGTATCTAACGTCATCCCTAGATTCATAATAAAGTATCAAAACTCTTCTAATCATTAACAGTATAACAATTTAAATAATAACTTATATAATCAATATATATACAATTTAACGTAATTTCTTAACTTACTACTTATTAACTAATCATTACTTACTTATCTAATAATAAAATATAATCTTCTATACTATACTTCTATAATATTTTCATATCATTCTCTATCTAATTTTTAATTTAATATATTTAATTTATTGTGCTCCTGGTTGATGCTTCTCTGTAAAAGCGAAGCTTTATTGTGTAGCCTTATTTACTCGCTGAGTGCGTACCAACTCACACCAAAATTGAGCCGCCGCTCGTTATGTCAAGTTTTTTACTATATATAAATTTAATAAATATATAAATATACTTACACTAAATAATACATAATATACACATAAATAATAAGTATTTTAACACAATAAAAAAACATAATAATATCCTATTATATAATAATAATTATATATAAAATTAATTAAATATTAAATATAATAATATAAAATTAAATATAAAATATATAATAATATATATAATAATAAAGAGTGTTAGTCAGAATGAATAAAACTATATAGTAGGTATATCCTGTCTGTATATAAATTTTAAAATCCCCCGATTGTCAATCCCCCCACTAGCGTTTTATGATAATACACAGACACGCTGAGAGTATTTATGTAAATGACATAAAGATAGAACCGCGGTGAGCTTTGACTTACCTTATGTACATTATATAATTATAATTAATATATATATTATATATTAATTATAATATATATTATATATATATATTATTAATAATATATATATAATACTATATATATATTATATATATTAATATATATTATATATATTATTAATAATAATATTATATATAAATTAAATATATATATATATATATGATATAATAATTATATAATTAATAATATATAATATATATTAGTTAATATTTATTAATATTAATATTATATATAATATATATATATATATATATATATTTATATATCATAGGTGGGCACAAACGAAAAACGATTACGCGTAACCATAAATCGATAAAGGTAACCTTATCATCGATAACCATATCCAGATTAACTCTAGTGATAAAAAATATCGCCTGATAATGTACGATATAAACGATAAATCGTTATAAATTATCTACTCAAAATATTATTTAGTATTTCATACGAGTCTATTTTTATTTAAATATGAATAAAAAAATTATTACTCCATTATATTGTTTTTCTTATTAATAAGTCTCTTTCAGAAGAAATGTTTATTATAAACGAATCTTCTTTTTACAACCTTAATTTATAAATAAAATAATATATATATATAATATATATATATATATATATACTAATTATAAATACAAAATTTCTAAGTTTTCCTTTACGACATATATAAACCCAAGAATAATATATATTAAAAGGAATGTTGTCATACGAGTTCTATTTATTATTTAAATATGAATAAAAAAATTTTTACTCCATTATATTGTTTCAACTTCTTCTATACTTAATATTAATTGTTTCAACTTCTTTACTTAATATTAGTCTCCTTTCTGCAAGAAATGTTTATTATTCAAAATCTTATATTTTATCTAATTATTAGTCTCATGATGTTTAAAGTTACGTTAAAATCTTTTAAAATATGAATTTGATGAAGAAAGAATTTGAGGTAAGATTTATATTTTAATCGTTTCCCAAACACTATAGGTTTCAGTAGCCTAATTAAAATATATTGAAAAGCTTCACAAGAATTATTTTATTTTGTTTTCTATATTGTGCTTCCAGAACTATAAGTTTCTCGCCATACTTAATATATCAAAAAAAAATATTACAATTTAGTGTATTTAATATTATTTCATCAAAAGTTAACAAAAAAATAAAACATGAACTCTTTCTCTTGACATTTCTAATTTATGCTAATCACGTTAAGTTCTTGAGATATCACTAAGTTCTTACTTTTGATTATCTTGTTCTAGAGAGAAAAACTTATATAAAAAACAAAAATTTTAATTAATTAATTGATAATTTAATATTATTTTTTAATTCCAATTTAATATATTAGTATTGGAACTTATTTTTTATATTTATTTTATTTATATTTTTTTGTTTCTTGCAAAAAAAAATTGACTGCTAGATATTTTTTCACTATAAACTTTTCATTGTTTTTAAATATCTTTCCTTATTTTTTTTTCGTTGTTTCTGAACATTGTGCTTGTACCTTAACTTAGTTCCTGGCTATGTTGTTAAGAATTAAGAGAAATAGTGATCAAAAAATTCCAGCAAATGTGAGAAATGAGAGGCTACTTCAACAGACAGTGAGAGACCCACGAAGAAAAAGTAACGTCAGTCATCCCATTTTCCATTTTTCTCCCAAAATGTCTAATTTTTGTCGTAAATACCAATATCTCGAATATACTAAATACTAACGTATCCTGTATCGTCCTCCCCTAAGATCAAATATTGTTCTTGATAACGTTAAAGATTCTTATATGAAATTTTAAGAAAGTGCTTTAGAGCGTGCCAAAGAGTCTAAAAAACGATGATCACCAGTTACTTAAATTGTACAGACAGAACTAAACTAGAAGATTTATAAAAAAGAAACGTCACACACAAAAATGACAAAATCTTTAATTTTCAATAATTACTATTATAACAAAAATTTTCCGAAGTTGAAAGTGACTATTAAAACCAAAAGTCTCACAACACTCTTTAACCTCATTAATATCATTTCTATAATAATCATTTTTATAATTCAATAGATATAATAATAATAATCAATAATAATAATAATAATAATAATAATAATAATATTAATAATAATAATAAATAATAATAATAATAATAATTTAATAATAATAATAATAATAATGAATTAATAATAACAATAATAATAATAATAATAATAATACACAATTATAAATAATAATAATAATAATAATAAAATAATAATATAAATAATAATTAATAAAATAACAATAATAAATTATAATAATAATAATAATAATACATAATAATAATAATAATAATAAAAGAATAATAATAATAATATATAATATGGTTCTAATTGTGCTATCGCTTAAAGCAGTTTCAAAATAAATAATAAACATAATAATAATAACAATAATAATAATAATAATAAATAATAATAATAAAATAATTATATAAGTAATAATTAATAAATAATAAAATAATAATAATAATAATAATAATAATAATAATAATAATAATAATAATAATAATAATAATAATAATAATAATAATAATAATAATAATAATAATAATAATAATAAAATAATAATAATAATAATAATAAAATAATAATAATAATAATTAAATAATAATAATAAATAATTAATAATAATAATAATAATAATAATAATAATAATTAATAATAATAATAATTAATAATAATAATAATAATAATAAATAATAATATATAATAATAATAATAAAATAAAATAATAATAATAATAATAATAATAATAAAATAGAATAATAATAATAATAATAATAATAATAATAATAATAATATGTAAAGGAAGTATTTTTTTCATGTCTCTATCTCAAACACGTGTTAAAAATAACCATTATATGAGAAAATACGTGAAATCCAGACTAGGCATTGGGATATTGTTCTCATCCCTACCACGGATTTCCTAGTTAGTTATTACCTAGTGCAGTTTCCGTCCTTGGATGGGGAGAGATACCTTTAAAAAAAAAAGTTGGCTCTAATTACTATGATTAATTTTAAACTCTTTTTTTAATTACTTTTAATTCATTATCAACTATTTATTATCTTTTACCCTTAAAACCCTGTTGTTCCGATAAAGTGATCCTTAAGTGTTCCTTACTTGTTCCTTATGTGCTCCTTAAGTTGTTACCTTAAGTGCATCCTTATGTGTTTCTTAAGTCGTTCCCTTAAGTCACAGTTAAATGTTCCTGACTGAGTTCATTTATGGAATTCCTTAGAGTGCTACTTTAAGTGTTCCTTAGAGTGTTCCTAGTGTTCCTTAGGTGTTCCTTAGGTGTGTCCGTATGTGTCATTAAGTGTTCCTTATTGTGTTCCATAAGTCACAGTTAAGTGTTCCTAAAGTGTTCCTTATGTGTTCCTTAAGTGTTCAATAAGTGTTCCTTATGTGTTTCTTAAATGTTCCTTAAGTGATATATGCATTTCTAAATCTTAAAGTGGTGTATAAATATAAGCTTCAATCACTGTATTGTAAGAACTGAAGAATCATAAATGGAAAACTTGAAGAAAAACTTTATTATCCAGTAAGAGACTTACTTATTTTCCTGGGATTGCTTTATCCCCATCCCAAATTACAATAAGTGTTAATTAAGTAAAAATCTATGAAATTCATTTTGTAAATTGTAATGAATAATATCCATCTACAAAGTTTTCATTTTCACTTCTCTCTTACAGAAATATATCATTTTAATTGGTTCTTACAAAGTTTTCATTTTAGGATATATAATATTACTTTACAATACAAAAATTAAAAGGATTCAAAATGATTTTACTTTTTAATTTAATAAAAAATAATTTAATATAAATCATAGCAAACGATATATAAACTACACCTTAATTATAACATTAAAATGAACAATAAACACTTTGAACATGAAAATGAACAATTTGTTACAACGAGCATCCAAAATTATGAATTGCTTGAATAGAAGTAAAAACAAATTTACATTCCTTAAAAGTTAGATAATTTTTCAAATATCTTATCATAAACATTGAGCGTCTGCACAAAACTTGAAAGACTCGCACGCAACTTATCAAATGCTTCGCTCTTTCATACTTCCTTACAAAGCGATTACAAGGGGAAAGACTTCAATAGACTTTACGAAGAAGTTTGATTTGATTTAAATCTCTCGACTTTCCTATTTTATTCATGACTTACATTTTTAGTCCAGTTCATTAAACAGTACAATATGTGCAAAATAATTGATTTCTCAATAGAAAAAATGGTGAATGCAAGAAAGGAAGAAGAAAGAGAGGGACGATGATAAAAGCAAAAGTATAATTTGAATTCTAATTGTCCTGCTACGCTTCTTGCCTAATATCAATTACAAAACACTTGTTCATTTAGGCTGAACTTTTAAGCAAACTTTCTTAAAGCTATATGCATTTATTTGCGTACATAACACAACACAAACACACACAATTATTATTATTATTAATTATTATTATATTATTATATTATATTATTTATTATTATTATTATTATTATTATTATTATTATTATTATTATTATTTATTATTATTATTATTTATTATATTGATTATTATTATTATTATTATTATTATTATTATTATTATTATATTATTATTATATATTATTATTATATTATTATTATTATTATTATATTATTATTTTATATTATTTATTATTATTATTATTAATTAATTATTATTATTATTATTATTATATTATTATTATTATTATAAACACTCCTGGAAATATGTTTACATCACACACACACACACACACCACACACACCACACACCACACACACACATTATAGACACATATATTATATATATATATAATATATATATTTATATATATATATATTATATAATATATATATATATATATATATATATAATATATATATTATATTATATATATATATATATATATATGTATATTTACACCACCCCGTACCAGGAATTTTTTTTCGGGGGGGGCTGCGACTTTCGCAAGTGGTTACATTTCAAATGAAGTTTAAATTTTATATATATATAATATAATATATTATTATATATATATATAAATATATATATATATAATATATATATAGATATATATAAATAATTTTATTATATATATATATATATATATATTAATATATATATATGCAGGAGAAAATAACGAGAAATGTGGGCGAAGGGAAGAAAAAGCTTTTAAGATGGCGAAGGCATATAGAAACAAACAGCCGTAACTAAGAAATATAAAAGATAAAAACGGAGAGGTTCTTGTTGAGACAGAAAGAAAGAAATGATAGAATGGACCGAAACTATGAAGATCTACTAAATATAGAATACAGAGAACAAGAGGAAAAAGCTGCAGATCAGACGAGGGAGGAGGAGGCGAGAATAACGGTGGAAATGAGGAGGCTATAAAAAAGATGAAGAAGGGTAAAGCTCCAGGGATGATGGAGTGGCTGTGGAGTTGGTGTGGAGTTAGGGAGAGGAGCTGAAGGGAGAATCATCAGTTTGATGAACAATTGTTGGAGAGAGGGAAGGTGTCGGAAAGGTGAGGCAAAGCAAATAATAATACCGATATATAAAGGTAAAGGAAATGCAGAACTTGTAATAATTATAGAGGCATTTCACTAATGGACCATCTCTGACGAAAATATACGAAAAGAATATTGGAGAGGAGGAGAGAAGAAGGTAGAGCCGAGACTCGAGAAGAAGCAGTACGGGTATAGAAAGAAGAGAACGGACGAACCTCTTATCACTCGTGAGAATGTGTCTCGGAGAAGACTGCTGAATATGCAAGAGATTCTTTGAGCTTTCATCTATCTGCAAAAAGGCATTTGATTCGGTGCCAAGGAAAAACTTGGAGAGCTATGTAGAGGGAATTGTATGGTGTGAAGGGTAGATTAAAAAGGCAATAGAAAGTATATATGAGAAATGCAGTTGTAATGTTAAACTGAGTGCGAGATATCGTTATAGATGTTTTTGAGTGGAAACAGGAGTTGAAGCAGGGAGTGTATTTTTATCCCATTGGCTGTTTAGTATTATATTTACCTTTGGTGATAGGAAAGTGATAGAGAGGACTGGGAGAATTTGATGGGACATAATGCCATATGCCGACGGTATCATCCTATGTTGATGTGAGCGCGAGCAGCACCTCGAGGACTCACTCACATTCGCACGAAAGGGACTCGTGTCTCTGTAAGACGTTTGTTAGGCGTTTCCTTGCCGACCTCAGATTGAGGAAAAATAACCAAAGCGCTTACGCGTCTTACTTGAAGGTATATATCTATCCAGAACACAAGCAGTACTATTATATGAGCGAACAGTAACCTTGAGGAAATGAGGAGGAGGAGACGATGCTGTTACGCGTCGATGGCTGACGAACGGATGGTTGAACCGTCTAATAACTACTCACTGCTCAATTACTCTCACGATCGACTTTCGTCTTTCCCTTTTAAACAGTATATGGAGGAGAAGTGGAGTGCAAAATTGGAGCGCTAAGAGTGAGAAATATGGAAAAATATGGATTAGTTATGAAAGCGGTATACCCATAATGAAAGATAGAGAGACACGTCCGCGTTTATAGAAGTTAAAAGAGTGAGAGTTTCTTACAGTGGGCGCACTAGTACTGACTGCCAGCACCACTGTTGTTACGCGATGCGGAAACATGGCACTCAATATACTACCGAGAAATAGAGGAGAAAAAGCTCACGAAATAGTCAAGTGTTCGGCACAGTAAGAGAGGCATATGTCACACGACATACGTATGATGGAAAGAGCTCAGAGATATCAGTATATCACACAAAGAGTGAATTCGCACTATATTAGAAAAGATATAGGTGAAGAAATGAGACTGGATAGATGGTGAGGTCGTGTGAACTTTCCTGTATGACTCTGAGATCTCGTGGACATCGTTGATCTCGCGAGCACCTGACTCGTCTATCCACGGATTTTATTCTTGACCGAGATGCCAAAAAAGAAAGATGTAATGGACACCAGAGGGCAGAAGGCCAAGGGTAAGACCGAAGAAGGATGGGCGGAGTCGGTGAAGGACTCTCTGGAAAGATGTCAGCTACCGAAAATGACGGAGTGCTGAAGAAAGAGAATATGTGCAGGAGAAGGATGTCTGAAGAAATGATGCGCGTTCGCCGCACTGACAGGTATAAAGTACACACTCCTTCCTGGAGAGAAAGAAATTAATATACTATATATAATATATATATATATTATATATATATATATAGTTATAGAGTAGTATATTCTGAGTATACTTAGCTGCCGCTCTTCTCACAGCTCTCACTGGTGATAATTTGTACGTGTGATCGTATATATATATATATATATAAAGGTTATAAATATTGAATTAATATTATATGATTATATAATATAATATGGTATATATAAAATAGTAAGCGTCGTAAGCACTGATTGGTCATATATAGGGGAGGTACGGTGCTCACTCACGGTCTCAATATCCGCTAATAATATACTAGTATATATATATTGAATAAAAAAACGTCGAATTAAGATATGAGTGTTTCTCTGCGCTGCGTAGTTATTAATCCTTCGGCTCGCTACTATTTCGCGCGAAATAACACGCTGTCCTTATTGTGTTGACCACACCCGCCACGAGGGACACGAATAAATGATCAAAGAGCGCATGGGAGAGAGATAAATGTGATTTTGCCTGTAGTGCACAGGTATATCACCACCATACAACTCATGTACACAACAGCACGAGCGCGCACTTCCGTACACAAACTGCGAGTCAGGGTCAAAACAAGCACCGTGTACCAAAGAGATGAAATACTTATTAAAGGGCGCAGCTACACTATATGGATTCGAATGTAACTCAAGATGAAACCGTCTTGCGTGAAGTGCCTTAGATAGGCACAACCTCACCGCAAGGGCAAATGCGGTGAGCTATGGATCCGGTATTGATTATTATCAATTGCGAGCTGACACGATATTACGAGGTCTCGCTGTGTGTTAAGTCGGGCGTAATATTTCACGTGACCTCACTCGATAGCCTATACTATGTTATCTCCTCTAGAGTTTTGAGCAAGATGCACTCTTCTTTTAATCCATCGTGTCGAGGTGTCAGAAAAGTCTACACAGGTGTGGATTCACAAAACTATCGAGTACTCGCGTTTGATCGTCGGAGTCACGAAAGCCCGAGTTTCATAAAACCGACAGCACGAGTTACGACTTATCTTATTAGGAGTCCTATTTCTTTATTCGATAATACCTATCACACTCTCTTTCCTTCAGTTAGCTGTGGGTAGAAGCAACACAGTCGCAGCTCGAGTCGTGTATCTATTTGTACACCCTACTGACTTAAACTGGAGGATACGTTTATGAAAGTGACTGTATGAGGTTTAGACCAGTCTACGAACAGTTAGTTTAGAGTTTTACTATATATATATATACCTTAATCTGTGTTCCAGTAAACTATATAGCCGTGTACGATTAGTGAGATATTAAGTCCACCACTCACTCACTCACTAGCTCTATTATTATATATCAAAGAGATTTCTCATAAAGAGAACAGCCTTAGCGGGCAGTCGTATCCTTCATTTGATGCAGGTCAGACTATCTTCTGAGGCGTGTATTTAACCTTGACTTGTTTTGTTCGAGCTCTCACAGTGTCTCGATACTCATAATGCACTATTTCATTGCCTGAACTCTCGTAGAGTGCCTGCATGCTCACGAACTGAGAAGCCATGTTCAGCAAGACGGAGAGTATGCAAAGCGCAAACCGGCTACTATAGATCGAGATCACAGTCAATAAACACACGGCTATTCCTCATGCTGAGGCGGTAAAGAAACACGATTTATCTAGAAACGCGAGGGTTCAATGTCGTTTCGAAAACCGATGTGGTTTTTCTTACTGGTTCCGCTGTCGAGTGCGTCTGGTTGAGCGTGCGACACAGGTGTTCGCACATACCAGTATGCACCACATCTCCCCGACACGAACGTATTCCCACTTTTGAGGTGAGTAGCCAAATGTTAGTATAAAAACCTCACGTCTGTGTCACACTTAGCCAAAGCACCGAATCGCAATTTTTGTTTTTTCATTTTCTAACAGCCATGTTACGTGCCTGCTCACAAGAGATAAGTACCACTCTTACTCCTCTGACTGTGGTCACTGCTTACCGTAGTGCTTATCATCGTCACGAATGTGTCGACACGCCTGCGAAAGGTCGTTACTTCACTCACCACACACCGTATGCTCTCTTGAGATGTCTCGTAAGCCTCCTTCGGCTAGTGTGACCATATGCACGTTAGTGAATGAGTACATATTACCCACTTATACCTCGTATGCAAGGAGTATCAACATTGAGAGTGGACCGAGCCATAGATAGTGGTTTTCATCTGAGGAGCGAAACTACGATGCACGTCACTACGGCACACACGACGAATTATGCGCATATCTTCTACTCGAGATAAACGAGTATAGTAACACACGAGATGCGGGCCGCCTTGTAGGACGCGTTTGTGGGCGCATGGATCGTAAGGTGATTCGCGCCGCGGTACACGGGCTAGGGCCGGTTCTTGCCTCTCTGTCAAAGGGAAGGAGAGATGGAATCATAGGGGTCAGTGACTGTCCACTCATTGGCCCACTGATCTGGACACTCTCGGGATTCTCACACATTTATTCAACGATGTTTCTGGAACTTCGGTAAGTTTATCCACGGCAGATTGTGTACTGTCTAATCACTACCGCTAGCTGTCGCATACACCGTTATTATTAGCTTGCGTGTGGGTATATATTACGGGATGTTCGTTATCTCAAACCGGCGTGTCTGCATTTTGTGTCATGTTCATTGTGTTCAGGTGAGAAGTTGAATAGATGTCTTTACTAAGTTATTGCGAGCTAGAGCAATCCCGGTCCAAATTCGCGGAGATGGACACTCGTGTACTCGTCTTTTTAGCGAGACTTGCTCCCCTTTTAGGTATATATTCCACCGACCATGCAAAAGTTTTCAATCACTATCTAAATATAATGGGCGTTGCTGATAATGTTATATAAAAATTCGATAGTGTACTCTTGATTGATAGCTTCTGAACAGCACGACACGATTTATAACATAATTACATATTTGTATCACTAACTCACAGGTCCATACTAATTATTTCTTTCCAGAATAGAACTACAAGTAACACTTGGGCTCGTCTCAAAAAGTCTTTTTAAAATGGAAATCGCTTCATGCCGTTCATGCTATTCACCTCTAACGAGCGTACTATCCAGCCGAGCGCTATCATTCTATCACCACTCATACTTATTACCTCTCGAAAAAGTTGTTACTTGAGTTGTAATGAATGACCTCTTTTTATTTTGATCTTCCAGAAGTTTTTGTGCGTTCGGACTCGACCTGGACGTCACGAAATATAGAACAAATATTATCTACGCACGAAGGAAAATTAATGCATTCTCATGATCAGATCGTATGTCTCGTTATATTCTCCGAGAGACCACGGAGATTTTAGAAGATTCTGCAAGAAAATCTATGAGAGATTATAATAAATCTCAGACTAGTGCTAGCATCCACCACAGCTGTTGATAATTATGATTTTCACCTGAAGAAATAACACCGACATATATCGCTCACGAGATGTAGACAGATTGCACTCCTTCTATAGCGGCGCTGCATATACATGAACAGAATTGTCTCGAGTGCAAATACCTGCTTTCTTTCGAGTCTTTAAATCCCCCATCTCATAGTCCATATTGGGAATAGGTTGCTCAACAGAACTCATCACAAAAAAATAGACTTACCTATATCACTGCAGAAGAACCCATCGGGAGATAAGCGAGACATGAGCATGATATTCTGATAATAAAATAATCTAAAGAGGAGATGAAGATATCACGCTCTTCTAATACAGCGGCGAGCACAAGATCGTGCGCGTACAATCCTCCACACACAAACCTCGCAAGCAAAATTGTTGATCTGCAGTTTTCAGCAACTTCCACCGGTCCATCTTCTGTCATCTCGATGATACTTCAGCATAAAGAGAAAGAGTATTCAGCTGATAATGGATAATGAAGATGAGAGACTTGTTTCTCTCCACTAGTTTTCCTTTGTGTACAGCTCACCTTAAGAGAATATATCTTCCGTAAATTATACCTGCGAATGTGCGTGATAAGTGACATCTCGGAGATCTCAGCAATACTCTATAGATTAGAATTTTCGGTAACAGACAAGACAAGTACAAAATGTTTTACTTCTAGGTCTAGACTCTGGTCCATCCTGTAGTATAACAGTAACAATATGACTTCTCTTGTCCAAGATCTCAGAGAAGGTCTTCCTGAGAATCTATACATTTAAAAGCTGGAGTTGAATTTACACACGCCTAATACCAGCGCTGAGCACATGATGTATTTCACGTGAGATGACACAGCGTTATAAGGCCCTAGTAATGCAAGCGATCCAGTGGGCTGACTTAGCGGAAAATCCAGCATTCGAAATCAAACTCTGAATAGTCTTCGCGCTATAAACGATTATGTAGTTTCAAATTCTAGTGTGGAATTTGTAGAAAGATGTCTCTTTCTACTCTGTTCTTAGCACTACGTATTTCCTTATGAGTTTTCCGCAGCTGGTCCCAGTTGTGTTATGAGATGCCTCTGTCACTGTGTATAGTGCTCGGGAATATTTACTCACAAGTGTTGATATCGCCTTCAAATGGATCGAAGTAGTTTATGGTGAATCACTTCCTTCTGTCACGACCCTGTAGCTACCTTCGACATGACTTGCTTCCTCACTGTTACGTATATAGTGACAAGAAGGTGTTATTCACGCTGTGGGAGGAAAGGGAAGAGAGTTTCAGTCATTTGCACGTAGATATATATTTCCATTACCTGTGAGTAATGAATAAGACTATACTATAGTGATATAAGTAGCATCTCTACGAAGCATATGTAATGAGCAAGCCCGATCCTACCATAAATTGTAAGTTTAGGTCTAGTACTGCCTATGTGGAGGTAAAGATTAAAATCTATTTATGTACCGTAAATTCCGTGAAGTCTACATACGAGAGAAGCCGGAAAAGGAAGGACTCAAAATTAGCTATCACTACTACGATAAGCATGGACAGTACAATAATGATACCTTATGTGTTTGTCTTCTCTCTGCTGAAAACATCTGCGAGTGTCAGAGTTTATTATGTGAGAGAAGAGGATGTCTTGCAGGCTCCCTTCTTTCTAGTCTTTCTTACCCACCATGAGACTACTCTGCCCCGCCTGAAAGTAGGTATTTATTACTCGGAATCTAAACTGTAATAGATAAAAAGCTCCTCCTAGCTGCCGCGCGAAGCGCAGGCCGGCTCACGGGGGTTATAATACATATTTAGTTATTTTATTTGATTCTCACCTAGGTAATCAAGAGGCAGGCAACTGTGAGTTGCTTGAGGGTGATGTGACAGTGACCTGGACCAGGTGGATTGTTAGTACTACTTAAATCAGTCAGATGTATAACATAATCCACCTTAGAGAGCATGAGACTATTATGAAAAATATAAATAAAAAACTATTAACAACGATCCTTATTTCCTTCCGTCACACGGATATACGATACGGTAACTGGTCACGAAATACCGTTGACTCAGTATTTCCCCTACACAGGATAGAAAAATTCTACGCTCACGCGATAGTTTATGCTACCGTAATAGAAAAGCTACTCTTTCGACTCTATATATAAGTCCCGTAGCGAGAAAGGCTGTCTTGCCCCCCTCAGCTCACGTCCTTTCTAGAGCGTAAGGGACGATGAGTCACTATATAGGGTGATAAATTACATCACCTCGAGACCCGGTCCGGCCTTTGGTACAGAATAGAACTACTGCCTCTCATCTCAACTTATATATACACTGTATATATATAATAATTAATGTCTGTAAGGCATGAAAATGAGGTGAGTTATTTCGCTGTAATAGTTAAGGAAAAGGAGATGGATGATTTTTATTCACACTGATTAACTGCACGCAGAGAATTTACACTCTATTTTAATAAAGCTTAGTGAGGTATAATTATGGTGAGATAAATGAGCATTATATTTCTTCTATATGAAGCCACTAGTTCTATGGGCTAAAACTAGTCGTGTCATGCACTTTTCAATACCATCGGTCTGACCAAGTTCGTTGCCTCCCTAGGTCCTGAGGGTTAGTAGATATTCGAAATTGAAAAATTTCGCTATAGATCCAGCGCGCATAGTAGATTCCACCTTAATGAGAGAAAACTGACGTATATTATTAGCTCTATGAGTGACTTGTGCGACAAATTCTATTTCGAATTCAGAACATTATTAGTAAGATCTACGCTAGCTATAGGATAGTGTTGCTACCCTAGTAAGAATAGTCATTACCACTCTATGTGTTTGACTCTAATGTGTGGTAATCCGTCGTGTCACTGAAGACAAGCGGCGTGTCTCGCGACGACAAGATGCGCCTTAATTCCTGCATTATTGTGATACGAAAGTAGATAGATAATAATAAGTAAATAATGAATAATGAATAATGTAATAATATACCACACCTACGATAAATACTTCCCTTACCTCCACCATCAAAAATAAAAAGTAAATAAATATAATCCTAGAATGTAAATTACAGAAAAGCCATATATATAGACTATAAATGAATTAATAATAATAACTAATTTAAGACATCAATAATCCAATACTATACTATACAAGAACTTAGAAAGACACACACACACACAGTAAAATGAAGAGATAATATAATATTTCACTGACACAAATGAATGAAGATAAAGAGCTAAGTAGAAAGGTGTAAATGAGATAATATACGATATACTTGAGATCACATGAATTAATTTAATAATATACCACTCGCAGCTATTTTGAGATATAACCATTAGATAAATTAAAATATCAATAATAATAATAATGAGCAGAATAGGTACAATAATTAATCTCAATAGATCACACACTAATTGCGCTCACACACGATACAAAATGAGAGCAATCAAATAATTAATGAATGAGACCTCACCATACAGAGTAAAATGAGATGATATTATAAGTCACTACACCACTTCACTCGAGTCCGGGTTTGAGAGAGAGTATTGCACAGATAAAATAATTTGAGAAAAATTTCCACACTAACTCACATTAAAGATCTCAATGACAGTAGCTATGTTTATAGAATTATACACCTATGAGAATCGACACATTAGAACATGAATTATTATAGAATACTCCCTTCACAGTCTCTTTTTAATATATATAAAATTCATGTATTTTGAAATACTACCATAACTATTAACTAAGTTAAAAATATCATCATCACGCACTCAATAATAAATAAGTTAATGAATTACACAGAGTGAAATAATAATTGTAGGATTAATGAAGACATATACCTCATTTCGATACCTCTCACTGTAGTCGCGGTTCAAGGTAAAGTGGAAGATACGCGCGAATATTTTCGACTGTTCACGCGAGATGATATTCTATAATCCACCTCGAGAAGATAACAGTCTGAGCAATGTCGGAAGGCATTTCTCTATATTCGAAACGTCTCGGACACAGACTCTACTCCGAGACATATATCAAGACCGAATATATTGAGATTTCCCAGAGCACCACTTTAGAAGACAAACCCCTACTCACTCACTGGTTCAGTCGGGATAGAGGATACTCTCTCACCAAGATTAAATTATATCAAAACACAAAAGAATAAAACAAGACAGTACTAGAGAAACTTCCGCGACTGAAGAGAAACGGCCATAGTCATGGAGACATTTTGACTCTGGGAAATAAATTTCTTATATTCTCTCTGTAGTCTTCTCGAAAGAAAATCGGTTTTTATATATTCTTTTCAAGCAGGTCGATTTGCGGTCCAGCGAGCGAGATGTACAAATTTCCTCTTTTGAATAAAAGTCCTCTTTGTAATCTGTGATGCTTCAACTAAGATTCTCATTTGTTATATCGCAATCCGACATTTTAAATAGTGGAAAAGGGAAACCTAGAATATTTCGACAAAGAGATCCGTCGAACCCGGAAGGCTTCTTTACAGAGACCGACCCCTCTCACTGTCTTAGGCGAAAAGGGTTTTCGCAGAGGAAAGAAGGAGTTTTCGTGCGCGAGACGTTGATGGTCCAGGAGAGTTGAGAGAATCCTGTTGTTATGCAATTGTAACCTATCATAGGGAAGGACAGTTTATTCTCTCGCCGACACTCTCACAGAGCGTGTTCACTGACACTAAGACTAACGGTTCAAGCATAGTTCATGACACTGGATCATTGTCAGTATTCACGCGTCTCATCCTCACAAACTTATTATATATATATATATGACCCATAGATATATATTATATATATATATATATATAGTATATATAGGTAACCATTTTTTTATGGACGATTACAATATCAAAAATTACGGATAATATAATATAAATAATAAATCTACCGACCTAGCTCAGCTATAATATATATTATATCATATATATATTTGTGCCTGAGTAATATAGTAAACAAATCTCCTATTTATCTAGACCCTTGAAGTCCCGGCTATAGGATAAGTTTAAGGAGGTTCGTACTGTACGGCTAGATAAGTAATTTTCATACTATATAGTGTGAAAGTGAGAGCCACGTGATAATTATAGGTAGTTATATAGTAAGAGTGCATATTCATTAAGTGACCGCTTCAGACTAATAAGTGGTCGTATAGATCATTATAGTGGCAACCTCACTCACTCCAACTAATAATATATATATATAATATATGAGTTAAATTAGATATATGTTAATATATCCCCCATCTAGTCTTTATATAGGTGTTATTACGGATTCAGATAATATGAATTATATTCTAAGCTCATAAGAGTCCAGGTCTATTAGTTGATTCCGCTGGTGAGTGAAATAATAAAACGCCTTATGAGCATTACATGGGAACTTTATGCATGGAAAATAACTAGATTATTATTGAATTCTAGATTATATACTTTTACCAGGTAATATATATCTTCACTAGCGCTCAAAGCTGTTGCCCAGAAGAGAAAATGACTAACCTCTATTTTGAACCCAGAGTTCACGTACGATAATAGTAAGTAGTGAAGTTTCGTACTGCGCGAGATATTAATCACCGTATGTGAATTTAAAACTATTGTTTAGATCGGAAGTCACATATCTCTACTATATTAGGTCACTCACGCGTTCATCACGACTAAAGGTGCGTAATTCAATATAAGAGCCTGACCCACGCATAGAAGGTTATTTTATCTCACCTCTCACACTCACTTATATAGATTACTATATAGTATCCGGTATGGTGAATTTCAGGTAAAATATTATAGTTAAAAATATTCGGCAAATAATATAAGGTATCTCACAGCTTAGTGCTGTGATTTACCCTAGAGATTATGCTCACATATATAATAGTATACTCAGGGTGACTATACGTACGGTAAAATACATAGAATTTCGATACCCGACTTTGTGAAATCATCCCGCGATTGATTTCCCGTAATATATAGAGGAGAAAAGCTCCTTCATTTCACCCTGTCCATGTTTCACCGCGGTAGTAAAGGATGGGAGGTTTACGTAGCTGCGGCAGTAAGATTTTCCTCGTGATAAACCATTAATATGGTAATTATCGGGAAGGCATTATTACTCTATATTATTAGTACCATAGCGCCTAGTACTAATGGACAGATTATGGTACCGGCCTCACACGGTAAGAGAATATCCCTCATTCGTCCAATAAACTATTACACTTTATGAAAAAATCTACGGCGCATAGTTTTGCTCACCTGATAGAAAAGATACCTCTTCCGTAATCACCTGTATATATCCCGGCGGAAGGAGAGGGAGTTTTCGCTGCGCAGATTTTCCGTTGAAAAAGCTGTAATTTATTCGGTGAATAATGATATTTCACTGCTACAGCGGCCGACACAGCTCTGAACCAAGGGCGATCATTAATTGGCTCTAAGTCCCAGTAGGTAAGAAGATAGTTCCCCACTTCACAGATTACACATATAGTAATAATTATCCGACTTTTGGTGGAGAATTCTCGCTCACGCAGCATAGTTTAATGGTACTGCTCTTTTATCGTGTGTAAGAAATTATAATCCTCTTTCCAGATCCACTGAGTACCGTCAATATATATGATAGTATATAGCGGGTAAAAATGATATTAAGTATAAAGATATAGGTATTATTCCAGCTGCATAGCACGTAGTATAATTTCCCTAGTGAAGAGCCGGTATAATGTGGAGAGGGCATTTCTCGGTACTAGCTATACTCGACAAGTGGCGATCATTTATTATGTGAGAGCCGCCCTGAACTATGAGGCATAAGTAAGTGTTTATGCCCCCCACACGGTCCTGTAGGTTGGTATTCGATAATTTATATATTGAGAAATAAAATCGTACTAAGTATACCATGCGTATGCTGTTTAGAATTTACCTGAGAAAAACGCATATAGCTCATGAGTAGTGATGAACTTAGCTAGGTAAATACGAATTTCGAATCACGATATACTTTGTATATAGAAAATCTTCACTAGGCGATATAATAGTATATTAGTTGAGACAAGATGAAAATACTATCATCATTCACTTATCGACCACCTGTATACATGTACCCGGTCACGGGGATAGGTAAATAAGGTTTTACTATAACTGCAGAAATGAATATTATAGTAATTTTTAACTTTAGTAGAAAAACTCATGGATTCGGGAGGCATATTTCTCTAGTATCTATATAGGCCCGCGCTCGACAAGGGCGTCATATGTGCCGGTCACCTAGGCGTAATAGAGATAATTAATATATCCCCCTCAGTCCAAATCCGACTTTGGAAAAATTACTCGCGCGTTGTTGTCACTATGAGTATAAAATCTCCTACTCGACCCTTATGAGATCCCGGCGGGAAGGATAATATATAAATGTTCATTTCTTTCTGTTACCTACCTCTGCGTGTTCTGCCCAAAGAATATGTCCCGTGAGAAGCAGCCCGTTGGGCTAAGCACAGAGCATCACTTTGCTACACAGGCAGCAGCCACGACAAGGGCGATCATAGAGCCGCCCACGGCAAGAGTTTTGCCCCACGTTCCGGTTTTAGGATTCGGAAATTATGGAAATTAGAATTTCGACATAAATGAGGTCTCAGTCTCTCTTATTGTCACGTTCACCTAGAGATATTAGCATAAGCTCCCAGCGCTGTGATACCGCCCTCTCTAGCGGAAAATACGATTTTCAGACATATCTCTGAGACTCTATGTGACAAAAAACCTCCCCGCTCGAACAGAGCATGCTAAATGCAAATCTCCCTATCAGCTTCCACTCACTCGCTCGACCCCTGGGGACTCGGCTCACTATGTAAGATCGTCAAGGAAGGAAAGGATTGGTTAATTGCTCACTCCCCCTGCGCTGGCGCCACAGAGGTGTTCCGTTGAAAACCTGGTATTCGCCACAAGCGCAATGCACACACCCTACTCAGAAGACCCGCCCGATCTCTGCTACTCCTAAAGGTGCCGATACTACGCATTTTATTATCGCCTCTTGCCAAACGTCACATTTCTCTCTTAGACATGTTCCGGCCAGCGAGCCGACTCGAGGTAACACACTTCACTTCGATTCACTCCCCCGTCTCCCCTCAAGGATCCACACACACTCCGCGACCTGTTGTTGGAAAACTCCTCACGAGCGACGAGCGCTACACCATGCTACAGCCTTGACGCACATATCACACCAACCAGTACTTACTCAGATCACTCCTCTCTCAGCGAATGTCACCAAAACCATGGCTCAACATACTTTCATTTATTCTCTCATTTACCCTTTACGTTCCACCACCACGACAGACTGTATATCTACAGCATTGCTTTTGCCTATTTTCCTGATATTCACTGGCCGTGGCGCGCAGCATTTTCCAGCCGATCTGCCTAAGAAGAGTCCGGTCCATATTTGCGTGAGCAGCCAGCGAATTGATTACTCTTTCTAGATCGTGAGTGACTTCTTCGTACGTCCCAGCACCGACCTCGAAGCGAATCGCGCGATTACAATATCCGAGATACACGACCCACAAGGACAGAGTTTGCGCTCACCACCCCAACCACTCATGAGTACACGCACCGTCTTGGGATTCTCAGAAGACTGCAAATCTTCAAGATACATGTCACATCCCTTTACATTCACCAACGATGTTCATAGCTGTTTTGTGCACCAGACAATTCACCCTCGTAGATCTTTGCCACTATTAGCGCAACTATCAGCTTTGCCTACTACGCACTGCTAATCATTACGGAATATACTACCGTACTATCCGAAACAGCACTATTACGCGCTAGAGAATAATATCTATAAGCTCCAGGACACTTGCTCCAGCTGGACTGATCTCCAAGATCGTAAAAATCATCTCACATTT
Organism: Trachelipus rathkii; assembly: GCA_015478945.1. Taxonomy (NCBI): domain Eukaryota; kingdom Metazoa; phylum Arthropoda; class Malacostraca; order Isopoda; family Trachelipodidae; genus Trachelipus; species Trachelipus rathkii. Next base: position 8,553 of record JABUQX010016972.1, on the reverse strand, counting down.
ACTCACACCACCCTGAGGACTGTCCTCACTCACAACCATAACGCGTGTATCCATCTACGCTTTACTTTCAAACCGGAAGCGCGTAAAACGCGATTTTACAGGTTTTCACCTCTGCGGCGACAGATCTCGTGCATTCTCTTACACAGTGCCTACGTAAACAACTGAGCGTGCTATCCTTAGTAAATTCGCCACACATTCGCCACTGACACATTCATCCCGACAAAGGGCGATCATTAAATAGGGTAGGCACCCTCAGCGCGACTCATTCTCACAAGATGATTCTCCACTCCATTCTAACGCCCAATATATCCCTGGACTATGCGCAGACACACTCGTAACTTTCTGTCTGCACTGATACTGCCTTGCGCACTGAGTAAATCTATACCTAATCCTTCCGACCCTGAGTCCCGGCGGGAAGGAAAGGAGGTATTTCACGAGCGCTGAGATTTACCCGTGAAAAAGCCGAGTAAATCTCGAGGAGGGAGACAATAGCGAGCCACAACCTTCTGTCTCTCGCAGGCCGCTACTACATGCCGCTCACACCAACATACAAGAGCGAGTTGGACGAAGTCAATAGTAAGATTCCCTGTACCACCACCCACCGCGCAAGATTCAGACTATTTCGTTGCCACACACCCCATACTTTCACCATTCAGAAGCGTCCGGGCCTTATCGCACTTCCGAAAACTATATGAAATATAATATACACTAATTCACACAGCCTGACCATAAAGCTCCGCTATTCACAGAGCTCGTTGACTTAGTATCGACCTCGCGCACAGAATGCACATAAAAAGCACTATAAAATATTAAAGTTTATCTCTTCTCCCTTTCACGATTTTCTCAGATCATTGTGGATTTAAAATGTAAACACTTTTAGTATCCGATACAGTATCCACATACTTACACTCAAAATGTCACCTCTCGGAGATCCTCAGCCAAATCTCTCAGTCTTCGAGTCACATCGAACGACAACACTTTCTCTCGACCACACACTCACAGCATAGTTACGCGTGTCGCCATTAGAAGCAAAACATCTCTCTCACACTTTATAACACTCCCCTGCACGTCACTCGGCACTTACGAGTGTATCCACGTGTTATTAAACTGCCACCTTACCGCTATACAAGGTAGTTTCGCTGCGCTATATATGAGTATTTTCACGATTATATAAATAAATAACTTGAGATTCTTAGGGAAGGTCATATAATAATCTATCTCATATATAGTATACATATTACGCGTACGTCGACAAGGGCGATCTAATGCGCCCACTAGGTAAAGAAATTCCCTCTAGGTCCTAAAAATCCGGACTTTGGCTAAAAAAATCTTACGTGAGCGCACTATGTTTGAGTTGCTACTGAGTGAATATAAATGATACCTACTCTATTCACTAACCCTGAGTATAGTCCCTATAGGTACTAGTGAGTGTACGAGAAATGATAGAGATGTTTCGCTGACGCGAGATTTCCCGTGAAAAACCTATGTTTGACGTAATTTAGAGTAAACTCATATATAAAATGCTGTAAATCATTGCGTCCTACTTAATACGCACACACCACACACACACACACGGCACATCCATCAGTAGTCACACACTGAGCACTCTATATATTACATTAATGGCGCCCACTATATAGTAATAATGAACTATAATATATTCATACCCCTCAGTTATCTCACCAATATAATATCCGAACACTTGCGGAATAAATCTTATACTAGCTCCGTGACTAGTTGTTACTGATATACCGAGAGATAAGATATCCTCTTTGACTTTAAATAGTACTGATGATACGTAGGGGGCCTGGAAGGAGAGGAGTTTTCCACGTATTATATACTGCGTCAGAGCGATTTCCGTGTGATAAAGCTGGATTTGGGAAGTATTTCTATCTATATATATATGGGCCGCCGCTTCTAGACTAAAGGGCAGATCATATATGGCTCACGCTCACACGGTGATAAGAAGATATATCCACCTCACACCTACAGTGATCTCAAAAAATATCCGTAACTTTGGTAAAAATCTCACGTACGCGTTGTTGCCTGTTAAGAAATCTCCTCTATTCCGACCCTGAGTCCCGCTGAGTGAATATAGGTTTATAGTATAGAAAGGAATGTTCGTATATTATCTGTGACATAGTGACGATTTGAATTTATCACTGAAACCTGGATTATTGGGATAGAGATATTGTCTCGGTCCTGGCGCATATATACTCCAGTGACTATAATAGGCGTATTCAATATATGCGCCCTAACGGTAAGAATAATTACCCTCACTCAGTCCAAATAATTATCTGAGACTTTGATGAAAATATCTCTATTAGCGCTAGTTATTGTTATGCACCGATAAAAGCTCCTCTTTGAACTCTATAATCCCTAGTCTGAGGTAAGGCTTACTGGGAAGGATGAGGAGTTTATTACCGCTATGCGTGACTGAGAGGTAATTATTCCTCACCTGATGAAAAGCTTGGTAATTTGCGAAGATAATTTTTCATCACTATTTAGTGAGTACCACACATATATTTATATAATATATAATACGCGTACTCGATAAATAGGGGCTGAATACATATGGCCGCTCACTACTAGGTAAGAATATACTACTTCACCTCTCAGTCTCAAAATCCGATACTTATATGAAAAATTCTATAGCGCTAGTTGTTTGAGCCTGTAGAGTGAAGAAAATTCCTCTATTCCGACCCTGTAGATCCCGGTACTATATATATAGGGAAGGAAAGGAAGTTCTTATCGCTGCGCAGATTTTCCCGTGAAAACCTGGATTTGGGAAGGTATTTTCTACGTATTCACTATATACACGTCGAGTGCTCGACCAAGCTGTTATCATATAATCTACACACTCAAAGATAACAAATAAAGTTTTCCTCCGAGTTTATGACAGTGACTGATATATGCAAAAAATTCCTAGGAGGGTAAGCGAGAATCACTCACTATATATATGATATATAATATACTATTATACTATCATATAGGTCCACTAAAAAATTAGTGCTGTGACTATTATAGGTAAAGTGACTCTGTGAACGAAGTGTCATAGTATATGTCTGTAGTGAGAAACTTAGTGCTCTCCGATAAGTCTGGTTGTTACGAAATTTTGGTATCTGGGGACTTTGAAAATTTTTGGTTAGATTAATTTCAGAATAAAGCCTCATGCACCAGAGTAGATTCGGAAATATTATTATATATAAGGGTATTAAGAGAATTTTATATTATTAAAAAAATGTATCTCGCAACGACCGTACCCACGTACTATTTCAGTATATTATAAGTGTAATGTAGTAAAAATTCAGCTGTATTCTATCGAATGAGTTCTAGTATTTGGTCGATAAATTTTGCGGGTAACTTATTAAGAATTTTCATACCGGAAGTCTGCCTTCCGTAATTGAGACTTTATAGATAAAAAAATTTTATTTGAGTATCCGTAAAATAAATATAGGCTGTATAGAATTAGCAAAAGTGTTCATCGAAAGAGGACTGTTCCACTACTCGTCCGGGTCTGAAAAACGTGTCATCTTACCCTAAAGAGTCTGGTTTGCGTTACAGAAAATTATTTAGGTCGGTAGGATACTATAATAATTTTTTTCACTGAAATTATTTACATAATTAAAAGTCGCCTTTCATATAGTGCCACCACATGAAATTTATATAGGAGAAATTAAGAATATATATATAAAGAAGATAATTAAATTTAAAAATAACAATTACTTACTGAGCAACTGAGCTTACTCCACTTACTCTGATCTATGATATGGTCTATGAAAATGAGTAGCTATCTCCCGAATAGTTCTTGAGTATATTTGAGTGATATTAATATCGAAATTTGGTCGGTGACTTAGAATTTTATTTCGATTAAAACTCTAAAGGAAACGCTGCACCAAAAAAAAAAAGTCGGCTTTTTCGAAAAAAAAATCTCACAGAGAGATAACTACTACCAGTAGGCTCGTCTCGGTCTGAAACGTACTCTCCCGAAGTTTGAAAGGATGCCAAAAATTTCAAGTTAAGCCACTGCACCACCCAAAATTTTTTTGACTAAATTTTGCTGACGGGTGGGGTGGTATACGGGGCGAGGAAGCATTATGTATAGAGAGGGGTAGCTGGGCCGCGGAAAAATTTTTTTTCTATAAAATTAATTTTATTTAAAGCGCTTTTCAAGCCTTTAGATGTTATTTTCTATCAAATTCGACAAAAAAAAGTACGAGTGTTTGCCACATTATTATGACGAATTTCTGCCCCAACTTGATATAGGGGGTGCCGAGTGAGAAAAGAGACATACCTGGTTCGGCCGAACCAGGGAGGCGTGTCGATGACTTTCTCCTTCCGACCTCTCCGGTAGCTAGGGAGAGTAGGAAGAGGCATCTGAGGCTGCCTGGCAGTAGTAATCACTGCCGACAGCCACCACTCTCGGAGAGCCGAGTATCCAGCACCAATTGTCTAATGTGTACCACCTCCTCTCATATTCCAAGCGTGACACAGTGGTGTATTTCCCCAACTTACATCACTCCACAGTGCCTAGACCCATTTCGTCGGCACGTGAAGGCTGAGCATACGGTGTAGGAACTCCCCACCAAGCTGTAGTAGAAGCTAGCTACAAGCTTCTTCTCTATCAGGACAGAAGCAGGACGAACACCCTATCTTACGCCTCCGCTCAAACTATACCCTGAGAACATAGAAGGCGTTAAAATAGGCACGAATGTTAAAAAAGTATGGAAACAGGGTTATAGATTATGACGAAGTGAACGGACACCGAGCTGAACTGATGTTTTCTTCTCTTCAGAGAATGGAAAGTTTCTGCTCCAATCCACTCGTAAGTTACCAGAAGCAATATCCTCCGTTATTTGTTATGACTGTTCAATGTCACGTCTCTCTCTGCGCGTCAGTGAGTGGTACGCAGGACTCCTTTCATTCCATAATTAGAGCGTGTATGTGGCCTATGGGGTAGGATCTCTTCCACGTATATCACAGAAATGTGTCAGGGGAGGGCCACAAACACGACCTCCGCAATCGAGAAACGCCCGGCACTTCGGTGCACGGGAAATAAAATAATTTAAATAAACACTTGGCAAACGATCTGGAGTGTCTTGTACTATGATTATGAAAGTTTAAAGTTACATCCTTCCAGGGACTAAACCAGGCAGTCTCACAGGCATATATATATGTCCCGGTGGCACCTCTCACGGTTGAGTGAGTGCTCCTCTCTGAAAGTGTATGGAGGAAGATCCTTGCGTTCTAGCTAGTCACTGATCGATATACGATGACGTGTCAGAACGAGAGCGTTTGTATATTCCGTGACACCCAAATGTGAGAGAAAGAGACTCCAAAAACTCGCAATGTAATAGGGTGTCAAGTCCCGGAAGAGGGGTGCAGCCGCCCGAAATATCTTGTCTTTTGGTGATCGAAGCTTTTCCTGATGATTTTGGTCGATAAAAGGAACGAATTTATCCGCCTTTTCAGCAGAGTTGTAGAAAAGTTAGAATCTCTTTCGATTCGCTGCCGTATGTGTCTTGGACCGAAATCTTTTAGTGGGGGTTAATACCGTCTTGCTGAATTTCCCATCAGACCATAACAGGTGAGGTCGAACCATCGAGTTCACCTCAGAGACTCATTGAAAATATAAGAAGTGTAATATATGAGCACATACAGCTCCATAGTGAGCCAGCCTTATGTAAGCGGTTAACTATACTATGAAGTATAGAGAGCACAAGTCCAGAGTAACAAATCCATTTACCCCGTACTTTATGTATATTTGTAATTGGCCTTAATTATATTCTTCTTCGTGATGTTAATAAGTAGAGGTAACTATCCTCCTGGAGGATAGATTTTATTTATTTTATATATTTGTATATATTATTATTTATCTTTTTATTATATATTTTTATTTCCTAATGACGCTTTCTCTCAGAGCAGACACAATACATCGGTAAACCGTCGATTCCTCCACTCTCCCATGATAGTAGAGCATACTGATGAGATAGGGGTATTATATGGAACAGGGCAAGACTATAGATGTTAGATAGGCATATCCGGGACATGAATGAGTTCATCCTACGGTGTACCATCATCGGAGGTTTATAGCGAGGCATCCCGTGTTAATGTCAATGTTCACACGTCTACCTCTGCGTGTCTATGTGTGTTAATGTATGATTTTTTACTGTCTGAGGTGCTCTTAAGTATGCTGACTGAAGAACTGAAAGTGCTGCACGAAGGATTAGAGAGTGCACAACATCACAGAGACAGTCTGCCAAGTGTAGACAAGAGCTGCAGAGAACTCACGCTGAGAACCCCGGCTTGGAGCTACTTGCGCTTGCCCTATCTTCACCTAGATGTTCTTGTGACTCTATATATGTTAAATAAAAAGACATCCTTCCAGACTAAAGCCAGCAGATTCTAGACAGATTGGAATTTATAAAATAATATTTATGTCCTATGGATGCACCCTACTCTCACGTAGCGTAATTTAGTTGTTTCTCAGCATATCATATGCTTCAATCTCTGTAACTGAATGATGTGTTAAGACTTGAAGAGTTACGGAGAGGGAATGCTATGGAATTTATCGTGATTAAGTGACACTGGTCTTATTCCTTGAAGTAAAATTCAAAGTGAAAAACTCACACACAAATAGTTAATCTACTCTTTTTTGTTGGTGTCAAGTCCGGAGAGGGTGCAAAGCCGGGTGGATCGAAACTTTTCACCTGTTAATTTGAGTCGGTTATATAAAAAGGAGAAATTTATTGACGGTATATTGTTCTTCAGACACATTCTCATTAAACCAAGTTGTAATTATAATAACGTATTTAGCTATTCCATTGATCAACCCTGCGCAAAAAAACGGTCATTTGTTGACAGGATATTCTTTTAGTGGAATGATCAATATCATATTTATATTATCGTGAGGTGTTATCTCGGAGTGGCAGCTCCTGGGCCGCCTTGTAGCGGCTACGTGTTAGCGTTTGACGGAGGTAATTTATGTCTCTATTGTCCGAGACAAACCTTTACCTCCAGAAATGTGAACACACACGAATTTCATCCCTCTCGAAGTAAGTCACACTTACGTCCCCTAGACGGTAACGCGCAATTGTAAAACCGATAATTCTCTCAGGCAAGACACCAATCATCGTAACCCGTCGTTCATGACTCAATCTACTGTCCGGCTGATCTGTTAGTTAGCATAACTGTAGAGGATAGCGAAGAAATTGAATATACTGCAGATACACAAGATGTTTATATTATTCAACGGAGTGAGTTTCGTCACACGAGATGTGAATACACACACAGACTGTTCTGAGGCACGTATCAATATTCCCTGATCGTTAAATCTATATTGAATTTCTTATGTCACGCGTCCTGTACATTTCTCGTGAGCTTTTGAAAGAGAGTCAAAATATTTAGTTATAAGGAAGTGAGTATCGTAGATTGTCCGAACTCGACAGGAGCAATATAATCTTCACCATAGAATCTTTAGCGTGTGAGTATATTTCTGTGGGACTGAGATCAATATCAAATCTGGACCTCTAATAAATTTCCATAACTTATCAAAAATCGGTTTGTTGAAATGCGATTAAGTTTTCAAAAAAGTAGCCTTTCCACACCGCGTGGCGTGATCCTTTCCTACAGTATATGTACAGGATAGGGGCAAAGCTCACGATTAGATGAAACGCCGGCTTGCTGAGGCTAGGGTATATATAACGCAGTATATATATGTCTTGTGAGCCTGTTGTATGATCAATTCCTATCAGAGTAATATAACTAACCATATGTGAGCATAGTTTACAACAGGCATTATTAATATTAGTCCCGTGAGATTACCACACTTCTATTTCACTCACACATAAATATTAATATACTCTCACACGCTGAGATATATTGCTCTCTTCAGATCAAGTTATGTAACGTTGATAAAAGCGGATAACTATATATATAACGGTTACGGAATGAACTGCTATGTGAGAACAGAGGCTGGTGCATTCACGTGAACCAAAGTTGTGAAAACTCAAAATTCAGTAATATATAGTATATATATGATGTCAAAATGATCCGTAGATGAGGAGTGATGTACAGCTACGTAGGGTTAATGATATATCGAATATCTACAATCTAGATTTTCATACCTGATAATTTTATATATATCTGGAAGATAACTATATATAACTTTAAACTTCGAAAAAGCGTGAAAATAAAAATTTAATTACGTTATTACCTATTTCTCTACACTATAGGTAATAATTAAATAAAGTATAAGTAGATTTTAGTACTCCGATAATAATACCTTGCCACATAAAGCTAGGTCTTATGGACGAATCTTTTAGGTCCGAGTGTAGTGAGGTTATCTCGAGTTAATAGGCAGTATGACTCCTGTGAGCGGGTATACTCACTGAGCTCTATGAATAGCGCACTACTACTAGTAGGATAGAGCACTTAATATAGTCCGATGATATATAAAACCTTTAATAATACCCGGACTTAGATAAGAATGCATATAATCACTTTCCGAGTAATGGTCGTAGAAGGACATATCCTTCCCTGAAAGTAGGAAGT
>JABUQX010016971.1:5000-20237 GCA_015478945.1 Trachelipus rathkii | reverse complement strand
GGCCCATCTGCTAAGAACCCAGGTTTCAATTCCCAGCAGACTGATGAGAATCTAACTTAAAGGGGTTAATTTTTATCAATACCTATCCACACTGTGGTGAGGTTAGAAGATTTAGCAGCTTATCTTTATCATATAATATATATTAGTAGCATATAGTGATATATATAATATATAAGTATAATAATAAATTATAATATTATAATATAGTATATGAATATAATTAGTATATATATATACTATATCAGTATATATATATATATAAGTAAAATATAAGTAATACATACACATAACAAAATATAACATAGCCCCTAAAATACATTACAATAAAATACTAAAACAAATCTATTTCTACACATTATTACTATTAATACTTAATAATTACAATTATTAATAAAATCAAAAAACCAAACCTGAACAAAGGAGCTCACCATAAAGATTTCCTATTAAAATTATAAACAACTAAATAATTAGTGTTTTAGATGCACTGTTGTCTGTGTTGAGAGATTTAGTGAGAGTTTGGCGAAGAATGATTATAAAATACGTCAGTCTGTTTGTTGGTTTGTATGGGCTATTACTTTAAAATTTGAAACCGATAATGGAGGTTTTTTTTTTGTCGCCTTGTTCCCTAATGTTTGAGTTGGGAGGATTAGTGATATTTTGGCTTGTGAGCAGTGATAAACTCAGATGCATGCACACTCGTTCGAACAATGAGTTGGAGGACCGCGCTGCCAACATAGATAGCAGAGCAGCTATCATACTGAAATTTATAAACGACGAGAGAGTGCAGGATATCCGGCAGTTTGTCCCTGTGATTTAAGATACTATAGATTGTATTATTAGACGTGAAAATCAGATTGGTTTTAATTTGTGGAAATGTATTACTTAAAATTATTAAAAGTACCTTTTTAGCTTTATTGACTTAGGATTCAGTTTTTGGAGAATTTTAATAATATAAAAGTTTCTTTTCAGCTGTTAAGACTATGTTTTTAGGTTCTTAAATTGTGTTAAGGAAACTATTTATTGTGCTGTGTATTAAACTCTCCATATTACGATATTCTAAGTCAAAAAGCTTAAAAAAAAAATAGGTTTTACTTTTTTTTAAAATTTTAGTAATACATTTCCACAAAAATTAAAACCAATCTGATTTTCACGTCTAATAATAACCAGCTATAGTATCTTGACCATGCTCTATTCACAGGGACATATCTTGTCCGGTATATCCATCATGCACTCTCTCTCGCGTTTTATAAATTTCAGTATGATTAGGCTGCTCTGCTATCTATTGTTGGCAGCGCGGCCTCCAACTATTGCGGTCGAACGAGTGTGTGCAGTTGCATCTGCAGATTTATCACTGCTCACAAGCAATCATTCACTAAAAATCCTCCGCATACTCTCAAACATTATGGGCAGAAACAATGGCGGGACAAAAAATAAAAAAAAACCTCCATTAATCGGTTTTCAAAATTTAAGATAGTAAGTAGCCCATTACAAAACCAAACAAACAGACTGACGTTATCTTTATAATCTTCTTCGTCCAAGGCACTCTCACGTAAATGCTGCTCAACACAGACAACTGTGCATCTAAAACACTAAATAATTATTAGTGTTTATAATTTAATAGGAAATCGTTTATGTGTTGAGCTCCCGTTTGTTCAAGTTGGTTTTTTGATTTTAAATTTGTAATTATTAAGTATTATAAACTATGTTATATTAATAATTTGTTATTGTATTATTATGCTATATTATCATTAGGATTATGCTTATTTATTTTGTGATGTGTATGTGTATTGTTATTTTTTACTTGTATATATATATATATATATATACTATATAAGAAATACTATATATATATATAATATATATATATATAATATATAGGTAATAAATTATATATATAATATTATCAAATATAATATATATAATTATATATATATTGATAAGATAACTGCTAATCCTTCTACAACCTCACCACAGGAATTGATGATATGGGTATTTTATAAAAATAAACCCCTTAAGAGATTTCACTCTGCTGGGATTGAACCTGGGCGTTTCTAGCAGAGATGTGGTCCCGCGTAAGTGTCCGTAAGCTGTTTATTCACCCACTACGGCCAACGATGGACTAAAAGGAAAAGAACGACAAGAAATGCTTTACTGTAGTGAAATATTATCACCCCCACCCAAACAGGAACCCACAACGCGCCCTTTTCCTATACGTTCACACCTTGAGACAGTTTTTTGTAGGAGGTTCAGAAATAGGCAACCCACAGAGTGGAATCAATACCTATTATAAAACCGGAGGTGAATAATAACATTGTATTTGCATAACGATAATCTGTCATCCGTTCTTTACACCATAACCTCCAGTTGTGATAAGGGTATTGGATAAAAATAATACCTTTCAAGTAATTTTCACTCTTTGCTGGGATTGATGAAACCTGGGCCTAGAAGATGCCCGCGGTAAATGTTTGGACCATACGGGCAAAGGGCGATGGATAAAAGAAGAACGCCAAGAAAATATTGCCTACGATGTAGTGGAATATTTTTATCACCCACCAAACAGGAAACCACAAATCTCGTGCCATACTGCTAGGCCCCAGTTCAATCTCCCAGCAGAGGTGAAATTATACCTATATATAATATATATATAACTATTTATATTTCTAATATAATAATTTAATTTTTTTATTTATATATTTATTTATTTTATATTTTTATATTTATTATTATTATATTATATATATATATATATATATTGATTTATTATATTATATATTATATTATTATTTTTATTTATTATATATATTTCTTCCTTACTGTATAATTCGGTGTCTTCGGTCAACCCTAATATAAATATATATAAAAATAATAATATATTAATATATATTTATATATATTATATATATATATATATATTATATATTATATTATATATATATATATATAATTATATATAGTATATTATATATTTATATCATATATAATATTCTATTAATATTTGTTATATTATATCATATAATATATATATTCATATATATACTATTATATATATATATACTATATTTTCTTAGTATACGAGCTAAATATATAATATAAGTTATCTGTTTATTGTATTATTTATATATTTTATATATATTTTCTTTTATATTATTATTCATTTATTTTTTATTTTTATTTTTTTTATTTTTATATATATGTACATATATATTTTAATATATATCTATTTTCATAGTATATATATATAGTTATACATATATATATATTATTAATATAATATTGTTGATATATATATATTTATTACAATTATAAAATATTAAGAATAAATAATAATATACTATATATATATATTTAATAAATATTTATTATATATTATATTACTATATAATACTGTTTATATTTATGTTATATATAATAGTAGTATGTATATATTATAATATATATATATATTATATATATATATTATGTATATGATATATATATATATATATAAATATAAATTATATATATATAATATATATATTGATATATATATATAATATATATATATAATATTATATATACTATATATAATATATATATATACTGTTACTTATATATTATTATCATAATGTAATATATATATAAACTATATATATATATATAATTATATATATATATATATAATATATATATATATATATAATATAATATATATATGTACTATATTACTCAATATAATATATATATATATAAAGTCGTTTTAATGATTAAACTAAACGCCAACACCCTAGAGTAGAGAGTGAGACCGCATAGATATTCAGTTGTCGGTGTCTTCTCGGCCATTTAGATCTGTGAACTGATGGGGGGAAAACTTTCCCGTCCACTTACTGTCCCCCATTTTCGTTGCTCCGAAGAAACCCTCCCTTAAAAATTATGTTACAAGGAAATATCTTATCATTTCACTTTATTAAGAGGTGCTCGTAGCTGTCATGATTCGACAGAGGGGAGGACGATATAGTTTGTCACTCTTCCCGTTGTCCAACCTATACGGTCCGAAAAAAGTAGCTCCCGACAACTGATGTTCTTCTCTTTAGCGGATTTTCTACTCTAGTGGTGATGTTGTTTATTTAGTTTTAGGATCATAAACTAATCTTTATAATATTATTATTTATTATCATTATTATTTATATATATATATAATATTATAAATTAATATTATATAATAATATTTTTACTATTATAATTATTAATTATAAATATATATTTATATATATATATTTATAATTATATATTAATTATATTAATATTTACATTTATAATTATATTTAAATTTTATATATATTCATTAATTATTATTTAAGTTTGTATATAATGAATAATTTTCTTAATTTTGGCGAACGTCCAGGTTCGAGTCTATTGATGCGGAGATGGCTGACCAGATGAGATAAAAAATAAATCAATAACTTTATGTTTTCAAATTTCAGTTTAATTTTCATATATTTCATATATATAAATATATTATTAATAATATATTTATATATATTAGTGATATTATATATTATATATTATATATATATATATATATATATATAATAAATATTATATATATATATATATATATGCAAAATACTATACGATTAATAACAAAACTTATAATATATATATATAGTATATATAAATAACTAATATTATATAGTTGATTATTGCTATATATGAATATATTAGTTAGTAATATATATTAGTATAATTAAATAATAAGTTAAATACTTAATTCACATATATTATGTAGTTATATATATATTATATAATAATAATTACATATAGTTATAATAATATATATATTTGTAAAATATATATATATTATTATATAATATTATAATATATATATATTATTATATATAAATATATATACGTGAAATTATATATATATATATATATAACTATATATATATATAAATTATATATTCTATATATAATATATATACGATGTACAAGTAAAAACAAATAAAAGTTTTATAAAAATACAATATTTTATATATTTGTGATAAAATAAAAGATAGAGTTTATCAACCTGAAGAGGACCTCGCGGTTGACGAGGGAAAGCTCGTTAATCTATTTATGCAGGCAATATATTATTCAATTATTATTAATTAATATGTCTTTAAATAATTTTTATTAAACATCAAAGTGTAATTGATGTAAAGATTTTCTAAGTGTTCATTTTTCAATTTTCTAGATACATTTTTCATTTTTTTAAATAAAGTTAATATAACACTACGTACAAGTAGTTTCATAAATAAGATGTAATACTATATAATATGATATATTATAATGTATTGAATTATATATATATATAATTAGTTATATATATATATTATTATAATATAATAATGATATATATTTATACTTTTATAGAAAAATTACAAACTAATTTTGGACTATAATAACTAGTTAATATTGATCTTTCTAAAAGTTAAATAGATGTTATTAATTATTTTTTATAATATTATATTATATGTATCTAGATTATATATTTATCCCCCTTGATTGGAGCAATTTATGAAACTGAGATCAATTAAATGAAAATTAGCGTGATCTAACACGCCCAGGGTAATTCCTTTTAAATTTCCGTCGGATTACAATGCGCGAGCACATTAATCTTAAGTTATTATATATAGAATATAACGGCATTCACATCTCTCAAGGCAAAATCTAAATTTTTTTTCGTAGATAATAAATCTTTGCTCATATCTTTTCTTAATTATATATATATATAATTGCTCATAACTTCTAAAAATTACAGTATAATGGATTATATATATATATTTATAAATTGCATACAATAAAATTTTTTGACTCACTGTTAGTTGCTTGAATAGCCCTATTTATGAGCCGATTTTTTTTTTTTCGTTAATTTAAAGAATCAGGAACCTTTTTAAAATTTCGCTTTAGAACTCTCGGGAATCGTATTTTTATGTAACATAAATAAAATTTAATAAAGAAAATTATACTTTCATAAATGACTATTTGTAAAGCAATGTCAAATAAATACTCAAATATTAAATTTTCTATTATTATTTATTTTATTTTAACTACAAACGAACGTCAATCAAGTCCATTGTCTTCAAACTTAACTAATTACCCAAAATTTATAAAGTAATGAAGATAATATGTAAAAACTGGAGCGAATTAAAAAAAAACATTGCTAAAATGATAGCCAATGCCGAGGGTTACACGTATTTGAAAAAATGTATATATATTAATATACAATTTTTATATGTCACCTATTAAATTGATTATATATTATTATAAGTTATTATTAATTTAATTATAATTTTAATTAGTATATTATTATTATATTATATATATTAAAGGTATATATTATTTTGTAATTATTGTTATTTATGGATATATTTTAATTTATTATTATAATTTCCATAATAGTTAATAATTATATATTAAATATAAGTATTATTATATATTATATTATTTTATTTATAATTTATATTTATATTTTTCTTATCTCTTTTTATTTCATCTTACTATTATAATTTTATAGTTACTTTACATTGTTATTTTATTATTATTTTTTATTTTTAATTCTATAATTTAATTTATGTTTAATTTATTTATTATATACCATTTTAATTACTTAATTATTTAATTATTAATTATATTATTGTTATTTAGTTGTACGATTTTTTTATTATTTCAATTATTTATATTAATTTACATTAATGTATCGAATTTTTGTATTATTAAAGCTAGAAAAGCTTGTGCCCTAGTGATGGATGTTTATTATTAAATTTCGCTCGAACAGATTTTACTACGTGTCACTGCTGTTTATGATTGATGCCAATTCTAGGTTTATCTCTCATACAATTATCATTATTAGGATATAAAATAGCATTATGTTTGGTTTTTACATAAGCTTGGCGCTGGGGCGTCATTTCTGAACCTGACTGTACATACTATCAACAAGAGGTTTCGGAGAATAAATCCTGCATGAGGTGCTGTACCTTTAAAAGATTGACACACATGAAAATACATTTAATAAAAATTTGACGAAATTTTTAAAAAAATGAACATTGAAATAGTAAACCTTTATGGTGTGTTGCGGGTTTCTCTTCAAAGGACTTTTGCTTTCTGTGTCAAATAACTTGGATTGTAGAGTACATAAATTATAATTAACATTTAAAAGTAGAATGAACTCGAAAAAGAATATAAACGATCCTATTATGAAATGTCTCACAGTTTCCACTCATTTCAATAATTCAAACATAGCTCAAGAAAAGTTAAAGAAAATTCAAGAAAGGCTTCAAATTTGCATAAAACGCTGTAAATGGTTCACCTACAAGATGGAGCAGCACTTTCCATATGTTGGAAAGAACAGAAGAATTGAAAGAATCACTTTGTTTGTATGCTGATAAGAAATCAAAAATTTCTCTTCTTAACAATTCAAAGTGGATAATATTGTCTGCATGTGTGGGATCTCTAGAGCCTTAAGAAGAAATTTCACAAAATTTTGCTAATCAACAGCGACTGAGATCTCATACTTTTTAGTTAGCCCTATAACCGTTTTTGAGAAAACTGTATGTGATAAATCTGAAACATCTGAACAATCTACGTTTTTGCTTGAAAATTATTAGAAGAGGAAACAAATGATTAATTATTTCAAAAAAACTTTGAAACAGACCTCAATAAAAGAACTAACGAACTTGAAAATAACATGTATAAAGTAGTCATATATATATAGTATTATTACAGCATATACAGTTACTAGCATTATACATATGATATGGCTGGTTGGGTTGTTATATATATATATAAAGATATATATATATTTATATATATATATATATATTATATATGTATATATTATTGCTATATATATATTAAGGTTGGTTGATATATATATATTGGTTATTTATTTTATAATAGCATATATATTATATATATTTATATACATATTATTAAGATATATATATTATTAGTTATTACATATATGTTATACAAGAGTATATAGTTATGTTATTGTTATACATATATGTTAAGTTATATATATATATATATTGGCTATATGGCGCGATATACATATTATACATATGCATATACTGTTGGTTATGTTGGCAGCGTTACTGGTTATATATATATACAAGTTATTATATTGGTGCTATTATTATTATATATATTATTATTATTATAACAACATTACATATATTTCATATATTTTCACTAGTGTAAATATGGATTAGCATTTTTGTTTTAAATAGCCAATAGATTATAGATATATATATTAAGCATATATTGTATTATTATTATTATTAATATATACATATTATATTATTATTATTATTAAGATATATATATATATTATTATATATATATATGGTTATTGTTGCTAATATATATTAGTGATATATATATTATATATTATATATATATATTATAAGAGTTAGTTATTATTACATATAGGCAAGCATATATTATATATTATTATATATATATATGTATATATATATTATTATATTATTATTATTAGAAAGAAGATAGTTATTTACATTAGGTTAGTTGTTATTATTATTATTACATGTTAAACGTTATATGCTATATATATATATGTATGATATGGTTATAATATATCGCAAGAAACTATTAAATATATGATATGGTTATTAAGGTTATTACATATTAGTTGTTATTGAAAGGCAGCATATTGTTATGCTTAAGCATATATATATATAAGGGCGGCGTATATGATATTATTATTATTATTATAGTTATATATTAGTTATATATAGTATATATATATATATATAGTTATATATGTATTACTATATATAGTTATCTATAATATATATATACAGCAGCATGTTATATACATAAGTATGTTATTTATATATATTTATATATACAGTTATATATATATATATTATATATACATATATATTGGGTTATTATTATATATATACATAGTTAAGGTTATATATGTATATCTATATATATATATATATATATATATTTATAAATATATATATTGATCCAAGGTATAAAAGTAAATTGTTTTCTTCTGCACAAGTAACTGATAAAGTAAGATATTCTCTTAGTTCGGCTATGTGACGAAATTAAATTTGAAAATAAACATTGAAAGAATGGTAAAACAGAAAGAAAACAAAAAAAAGAGATTCTTCATCGACACCTTGCTCCTGTACGCGTACACACAAACTGAGAATCTGAGTATTATTCTTTCTTCCAGTAGTGACGATGAAGTAAAGTAAATTGCAAGCAGGACATCACTGAACTTCATAAAATGGAATCAAAATTAATAAAGATTAGATACACAGGAAGATGCCTTAGGATGGTGCAAGTACCAAAGTAAAGGTTGGCAAAATTTCCTGGTACATTCCTAAGATGCACTTCAATCATTGTTGACAATGAACAATATTCAGTGGCGCTGGGAATATCTATGAAGAAAGATGTGAACGAATTCACGGAGAGAAGGTTGAAGAACTTTCATTTATAAAAGAAAATAACATACTCGTAATAAATTTTGAGCATTAACAAGAAATAAAAAAGTTAACAACAATATTATTAAATTAATCCCTTTTCAAAAGAGCGTTGGTTGGGAAATGTGGTTGATATGATGCATAAGGAGTTGGATCCCAGTTCAATAACCTGGAAACACAATATATGTGTGGCAAAAACTCGTCAATATTTAACACATACTCTTACAGAGATAAAGGCTTCAATCCTTTGGCATTATATATATATATATATATATATATATATATATATATATATATATATAAGGTTGTTAAGGCGATATATATGGTTGCTATGCGAGTATATATTATTACAGCAGCAGCAGCAAATATATGTTATACATATATATATGCTACAGCGTTATATTATTGGCGTTGGTTATTACGTTGGTTGGTTATTATTGCTGCTACGTTGTTGGTTAAGTTATATATATATTGGCTGGTTGCTGGATATATATACACATACATATATATGTAAGGTTATTACAAGGCTGGTGCTAGAAGAAGGCAATATATATATATTATATTAAGGTTTTTTATTTAGGTTGGTTATATATATATATTATATACATATTATTATATATATGTTATTATTATACATATATATTATTTATGTGTATATATATGTTATATTAATATTATTATTACATATATGTATATATATACATATACATACAATCAGTTGGTTATTGGTTATTGCCATATATATTGGCTATTACATATTACAGCGAGTTGGAAGAAGAGCTATTGGTGCTATTGTTACATATTCAGCATATTGAAGGCTATATATATATTATTATTATTATTATTATTATTGTTATGTTGTTATTATATATATGATACTAACAATTATTATGCTATTGAGTTAGAAGTTACATATATATATATATTATACATATATATATTAATATTAATTCATATTACATATTATTATACATTACATATATTGCTATAATACATATAGCGTGCTATGTTGCAAGAGCATGTTAATATATGTTGGTATCTAACAAATATATATTTTATTATAATTATTACTTTTAGATATTTATAATATATATATATATATATATAGAGAGAGTAGAGAGAGAGAGAGAGAGAGAGAGAGAGAGAGAGAGAGAGAGAGAGAGAGAGAGAGAGAGAGAGAGAGAGAGAGAGAGAGAGAGAGAGAGAAATTTGATAAGAGTGATTTGTAGAGCCATAATTTGAGACTTCTTTTAAATTAAGGAGCAAAACATTTTTTTTCAAATGATAACTCTTTCACAATCCATGTCACAGAGAATTACATCAATAACTAATAAAGTTTGTTCCAGAAATTCATTCTTCGCTCAGAAAGAAAATATTCTTATCACTATGTTTCATGATGATTTACAGCACATTCGAAAATTAGGATGGAAAAGAATATTAAAAGCTTGAACACAAAAAAAAATTGATTATTCTAAAAAAACAAAGCTTATTTTTGATTGTAATAACTTTTATGAAATGATTGCCTGGCTAATAGTTCAACTGACAGAGAACAACCACTAACAACAATAGAATATGACAAAAAATCAAGAGTGTGCAGAAACTGGTGAAAAGTTTAAAAGATTAATTCGACCTTTACCTTGTCATTCACGAGCAGTGTTAAGACTGAAAATAGTCGTAACAGAAGTTTCAATTAGTATAGTTGTAGTGAAGTATAGTGATAGACTCATCCGCTCATGACTCTACTATAGTTTGAAAAATCCAAAATTTGAGCCAAGAAAGATTATCGAACGTAATCTATCATATTTCCAAAGGCAAGGAGATTGGGTTTGAATGGGTGGAACTTGATGTTTAGCCACCTCCTCGTGGGGAGCTCTGGGTTTCTTCTTTAACAAAGCAGAAGGCTAAGAGCTCCACAGTGTAAATTAAAATTAATTATTAGAATTAAATCTGAAGCGTGGGAAGCGATCTATGAAGCCTATCGTTAACTAACATTTTCCAACGAATTTGAGATTTGAGACAACAGTGGCGAGGGCAATGAATGAAAAGCTACGAAGCTGTACTCTTGAAATATAATTTCTCATACAAGTTACCACTTTTTATAACTCATTAGACAACGGCAATAAAGCAAAACTCCGAAAACGATCCCCGGATATATATGCTATGCGTTATATATATGTTGCGCAGTATGGATATACATGGGCTGGCTAAGGCTAGCGCTGGCGTTGTTGAGCATAGAGCATATATACATATATATATTATATATATATACATATATACATATATACAGCGCATAAGGGAGAAATGTCTCTTCGAGTAATCACCATGCATGCAAACTCAAAAATTATAACAGCTACAGGAAAAAATAACATTTTTGATTTTAGCAAGCAATTTCATTGATGAAACTTAAAAATTATTTTTTATTCTAATATTTATTAATAACACCTTAAATACTAGTATAATCTTTGGTCTGGCAAGCGTACTGTGTGATTGACCTTGAATCCCTGCATTACTCACGAGAGCAAGAATTTCCAAATAGTATTTTAATTTTTTACGCTTTGTAGAAAATGTTATTTTTTCTTTTATATCCTTTTAGTTCCTGTTTACTTGAGAGGGGATGCAGGGCTGTCCCTCGGTAGGCTGAGAAACCCCGACTCCCCTTGCCATCGTTCTGGTTTAAGAATATATTTAGTTAAAAAGAAAAAATTCAACATTTAACACCTTTGCGTGTGCTCACTCGGAGTACGCGAGCTTCTTCGTATTCTCAGAAAACGGTAATATCATACAAGTTTTCCGCAACATTTTTAACTATTTTAAATTTTCCAAAAGAAGTTATTTTTCTTTTAATTTCGCTGGATAAAAATGTCTCCGGATTAATAAAAACATTATTTATTAATTTTTGTTTATAGTTTCTAAGTTACATGCATGATGCTTTCGGAGGCTGGATTATATATTATATATATTAAGTTGGTTATTATTATTACATATATATATATATGTTATACTATATATATATATATATATATAGTATATATATATATATATATATATAAGGTATATATATGTATATATATATATATATATATATATGTGTTATTATATATATTGCTATACATATGCGTTGGTTGTTGTTACTGAGCAGCATACAGCAGCATAGAGCAGCAGCTAAGAGTGCGTTATATATACATATATATATATATATATTAAGTTATATATATATTAGATATATATATATATATATATATATATATAACTCCTACTAGGTTTTCCATTCAGTTTGTCAATCAGGTCAGCGTGGCTCTCATCTTCCTCTATCTAATGGCATGCTGTTCCTTCTTATCTTCGAAACTTTATTCATTAGCACCATTTCCAAATGTCCTGAATATCTTAATTAAGCTGCCATCCTTTCCATGTACAGTAGACCTTACCACTTTTACTTTTTCGCCCTCACGTTTCCTACCTCATCTCTTCTAATTTTTTCCACCCTGACTCTCAAAATCTTCATCTCTGCTGATTGTATTTTGCTTTCATCCTTTTTAGTAGTATTCCATGTCTCTGCTCCATGCAAGAGAATAGGCATCAGCATACTATTATAAATAACTCCCTTGATCACCACATGAATTTTTTGAAGTCACAAGATGGGATACAAAGCTCCCTCCACCTTCTCGTTTTGTACTATCCTGCACGCGATTTCTCTGTTATTTCCTACTTCCTTTGTAAAATACCCAGCAAGATATTTATAAGACTTACATTTTCAATCTCCTATACATCTACCATCACTCGCAGCCCTTCTTCTTCCTCTCTACCTACAACAAGATTCTTTGTTTTCCTCACATTCACCATCAATCCCGCGTCTTTCAACTTATTTGATATGCTAATCACTACCTCCCTAAATCTCTTTCCATCCTCGTTCCAACAAGCCAATTCATCAGCATACGGAATCACATCTCCAAAATCGCCACCTTTCTCACTCGTTCTATTCAATATATATATATATATATATATATATATATACTAGATATTATTATTATTAGAGTATATATATATATATATGTATGGTTGATATACATATTAGCAGTTACAGCGCATATGGTATATATATATAAGTATATATGGTTGTTATATTATATATATATATGCATATATATGCGTTACAGCAATAGCAATACATATGCATATTATTACGTTATATATACAAGGTTGTTATATATATACATACATGCTGTTATATATATATAGTTGTTGGTTGCTATATATATATATATATATATATATATATATATATACATATGCCATGTCCCAACAGTAAAATGTACTGACGTTGTATTAAATTATGTATTGACGCACCTGAATTCCATGTGTTATCTCCCCGGAAGTATGACCCTTTGGAAATTTCCTTGGCCTTAACGTTTCTTCCACTGTTCATTTAAGCAGTACCGGAAGTCATTTCCTGAAGGGTATTTATTTCACGTGTTACAGTATTTTTATATGTTCCCATCGTCCCAAAATGATATCTCAACATCATTTACAACTTAGGGAATAGGTTGATTAGGTTGAAATATCACGGAGCTAGATCTGGCTCGCATGGAGGATGCGTGAAGTCCCTTTAACGTTTTTCTTCGGCAGAAATTATATTATTGAGAGCGCAGTGATATGGCGCGTTAGTCAGCGGCGCAGCACCCAATCGTCTGCAATGTCTGTTCTGATTAGCTGAACTCGTTTTCGAAGTCGTTCCAAGACATCTTTGTAAAAGACTTGATTAACTGTCTGTCCTGAAGGTGTAAATTCCTTGTCCACAATACCACGGCTTTCGAAAAAACAATAATCAGTGTTTTCACCTTGACTTGCTCATATACGTGCTTTTCTTTCGGGCTAGAGAGAATTTTTGTGTGCGGTCTTAAACTTTGCCGTTTGTTTCTCAGGGATCGTACTAAAAACCCATAATCATCGCCTGTTATAACTTTATTCAAAAAAAAAATTGTGCTCCATTTCGAGTAAGTACTTCAAGTAAATCTTGAAATATTTTGAATCCTGTTCGCTTTCTGCTCTACAGACAAATCTTTCGGCACTGCTTTGCCCAAATTTTTCGTATGTGCAAATTGTCGTTAAAAGTCTATGAACTGCATTTTTATCCAAACCATTCTCTTCTGCAATCACTCACACTGAACCGGCGATCTCTTCATCACAGCTCAATTAACTTCCAAGAACTCTCTTTGTCACCGCCCGTTGATCAGACTGACCTCTTCCACGTAACGAGAAGCCTGCCTCAATATTTTCTCAGCCCTTTTAAAGTTTTTCTTGGTGCTACTTTAAAAACCATAGTTCGCGATAGAGTGTCATCTCCATAAGCTTCGCTTAAAGAAGCAAAACTCAGTGGCAGATTTGTTACGTTACACGTAGAATTTGAAAGCCTAACTCTGTTGTTCAATATTTACCTGCATCGCAAAAAAAACGTAGCGAGGATAGAAACACGACCGTACAAAAAGATATAGTGCAAAACGTAACGAGGTTAGAAACACACGTCCATACATAAACAGATATAGTATAAGACTAATTTGATATCTGGTTAAAACTGGTAGCTGATATGTAGTCTAGATAACTACGCTATCGGTACCCAGCTACAAATCCCGTAGCATACGTCACGGAGAACTTACATTACCAGTCGTTCATGGATATCCAGTAAACCTACTCCCTTTGGGACAAATGAGCATGGTTATTATTATACATATATTATATATATCATTTGTTAAAAAGTTGA
>JABUQX010016970.1:0-22961 GCA_015478945.1 Trachelipus rathkii | reverse complement strand
TTTTCCTATGAAATATTTTGCACTCAAGCTAAGTTTTATATAGATTTCTTAAAATAGTTTAAGATTAAATTTAAAATGCTTTTTTACTAGTTAGTCCTGCTCAGCTAAAATGAAAGCACATGTGCTGTTGTATGTTAACCACTTCATATCACTGTCCCCCCTCCCTTTTGTCCAACTGTCTTACGTGTTATGATGAGTTTCCAATATCCATCACTTGTTCCAATCTTAAGACTTTTAAAATTTTTTAATTTTAAAATACTTTGAAGATTAAAAATTACTTCTTACCACAGGGACGTTCCGGAGGTCAAACTGACACCAAACCTTTCACTCAGCTAACAGTGAACACGCAACAAGATTCTGTTCCGTAAGTTGAACGCATTTCCAGTATGTTTTCATAAAAATAGATTTGTATTCTGATGAAGTCCTTAATTAATTTTAAATAATCTTCATATTACTCTTATCGACACCATTATTATACTTGTAAAAATACTATGTTGCCATTTCCTTTATTGTTATATCATCGCTTGTAAAAGATGCACCAGCTATCGTTACCTAAACCTAGTCAGCTTTTTGCTACTGTTGAAACCCTACCGGCATAATTGTAAGTTCTTTATAAACTCTCTAACTATTACTATCACAAGTCTTACAACTATTGATACTAATGATGATAATACAGCAATATTCTTTTTAATTAGTAACTTTACTGTAAAGGTTATTATGATCTTTTCTTTTCAATACTACTATTACAACTATTTTACTATGACTTTTTCTCCACCTCGACCGCACTCCAACCTATCACCTTCAAAAACTATAACTAATGCATTACTTTCAGTTTTCTAAAACCGTGGAATTAATTATTACTTACGTTTTTAATGTCTACCCTTTAATCGTTATAATATTCAATAGCCATATAATCATCATAATATATATATATGGACTATATACCTATATTATAACACCTCTTCTTCATCTCGCTTCAGTAGTATATAATATTACTCATATATATTAGTATATATACTAAAGCTACTATTACCGTTATTATATACATGATATATGCTGATGTGTATTGCGTAATCATGATTCTATTAGATATATTATTAAATATGAATATATATATATAATAATGTAATATAGTATAATATAGGATAATCTATATATAACATACTATATATACACTCACTATATTCATCATATATATGTATTCCGCACACACCTATATATAGACTATATTGCATGATATATATACGTATACATATTTATACTACGTATAATATACTTCTACAATATACTATATTACGTACGATCTCATGTTCTTACCTACTCATATTTATATATATACTAAACTATTCCTAATACTAATCATATATACATATATGGTATATACAATCATAAGGCTGGGATTGAATTACGCATAAATTTCAGATTACCCTCTTACGTCATCACACAGCTCTCCATTATATTAGCTAGTATAACTAACCTATCACTACTTCTTATCTACATATCATGTATATATATACCCATCTCAAGATATATATGCACCATTCATCCACCTACTAATATAGTACCTACACACACTTGTATACCTACTATAATCCCTCTCTATACTGTATTACTACACTGCCGTAGATCCAGTATATAGAAGTTGACGCCTGATAACATAGCGATATAAAATATACCTATAGTATATTTATATAAGTATATATATTATATATTACCTTTTCCGGTCACTCATACTATAGTTATATATAACTTATATATATATACCTACACTATATATAAGATATATATATATACTGTATAGTATATATATATAGTATATATATATACCCTATATAAATATATAAATATAGTCATATACCTAAGATTATATATATATATATATACTATATACGCTATATATATATGATGTGCCGTTAATCTAATAAAATTTACATCGGAATAAGAAGAATATATATACTAGCATATTAATTGAAATGGTAAAGCTCCAAAATATGATGCATATATCACTATATACTACTACAATATTATATATATATATATAATGATACACTCATATATATATGATATATGATATGATATATATACTCACATTATCAACTATATTATATATATATATATAAATTCTGCTAATATATACCTAACCCATACCCAACCCGCAAATCAATAAACCAATGTCATCTTACCCACCCAATACAGTCATGCCATAGCGTGCAAGACTAGAGACTACGCGCAAACACACTAGACCTGATCACTAACACTATATAGATATACACATACCTTATATATATATATATGATCGATATAATATATATATATATATATTATATAGTATAATATAATATAATATGTTATATAGTATATATATATACTATATATATATATATATATATATATATAATATATATTAATAGTATATATATACTATAATATATATAGTAAATATTAATATATAATATTCATTTCCTCATCCTAATATTATTATATCTATATAACTATTATATAATATAGTGTAAATATATATAATTATTATATAATATATATAATAAAATATATACTATATATATATATATACTATATATATATATACTTTATATACTATATAATATATATAATATATATATATATATATATATGATAATATATATATAAAATATAACTATATATATTAATATTATATATTATATATATAATATATATATATAATTATATGTACAAATTACTCATAATATATGTTATATACTATATACATATTATATACTATATTATATATATATATAATTATAGTATTATATCATTAATATATTATTATTATATATATATACTATTCAATATAATATTTATATAACTAAGTCGTTGAATCTTAGTCCGTATATATATATGATATAATGTTATTATTACTATATATGATATGATATATATATATATATGTAATATAGTATATATATAGGGTATATATATACTATGTATATAACTATATATATGTATATTATTATATATATGTATATATAATCATATATATATATATATTGTATATATATATATATATGTATATATTATTATATATATGTATATATATATATATATATATATATAATATATATATATAATAAGTATATTTGTATAGATATTATATATATTATATATATTCTTATACAGATATATATATATAACTTTACTACTAGTTACTATATATATATATTATAATATATGTAATTATATATAATAACTAATAATATATCGCCTATATATATATATATATATATATATATATATCAAATAATATTATATATAGTATATATATATATATCATATAATATAATATATAATATATTAAATATACTTATATATATATAATATAATATTATGTATATATATATATGTATATATATTTATATGTTTATATATATATGTATATCTATATTAATATGTATATATATATTATAAATGAACATATCCATATTTAAGGAGTTAATGCATATATATGGTATATGTGCTACTTATATGTATCAGTAATTTAGAACGTGATTTGTAATGATATATCATGAGTAATGTTACTTGATATGGTATCTAATAAACTATTTTAATTTTAAATTATTAATTAATAATATATATATATACTATATACTATATATATATATATATTATATATATATATATATATAAATATATACTATATTAATATATATATATAATATATATAATATATAATATATATATATATATATATATATATATATATATATGTATAATATATAATATATATATATTATACTGTAATATAATTTCAGGGGCCATACATTGTGAAATACACAGGTGATTGCGGAAATATGCAAATTTGCCAATTTATTTTTTCTGGAAAAAAAAAAATCCTTTTTCACAGAACGCAAATACTATATAGTATATATAATCACGATATATATATAATATAAATAATATAATATATATATAGATATACTATATATATATATATCAGCGTATTATAAGTATAAGTATAGTATATATAAACTATATATACACCTCTATGATAGTTAAAAATTAATTTCTTATTCTAATTTTGTTACGTTTTACCACTTATAATAGAGTCATGAAAGTAAACTGAACATGAATTTCTTTTATTTATCAAAAGGAAAATCGCTCGCCGACGTCTTATAATATAATATTATATATATATAATATATAATATATAATATAATATATATATACTATATATAATAAATAAGCATATATTTATATCATTTATATTTATATATATAAATATATATATAAATACTTATCGATTATATATATGATAACTGCTATTATATATATAATCATGATAATATTATTATATAATATATTATATATATTTTTATTAAAATATATAGTATACTATATATATATATAATATATATATATATATATATAGTATAATATATTATATGTATATACGTATCATATAATTATAACTATTAATATATATATATTATATATATCATATATATTCATCATATATATACTATACGATTATATATATATATATATATATATAATATAATACTATATGAATTATATTATATATATATATATATATATATATATATAATATACTATAACTATATATAATATATATATATATAATATATACTATACTATATATTATATAATATATATAGTATATATGATATATATAATAATAATATATATATATATATCAGATTATATATATATATATATAATATACTATATTAATCTAATATATAATTATATATATATAGCTATATATATATAAATAGTATATATATATATCTCTAATGTTGATATATAATAAATATTATAATATCATATATATTATATAAATTGATAATATATATATAATATATATAATATATATATATATACTCTATATATATATAGGTATATTATAATATATATATATAATTAGATATAATATATATATAAGTATATATAGTACTATATAATACTATATGATATATAGCTATTAGCCCGGTAGAGTAGGCGCTATAATAACTAATACAGGATATATTAATATATATGAGATATATAAATATACGTATATATATATATATGATCACTACTCCACCTAATATATTATATATATATATAATATATGTATAAATATATATACAATATAGTATACTATAACCTTAATATACTAATACTAAATACTATATTTATACAGATATATATATATACGTAATAATAATATATGAATATAAATAGAATAAAAATCAGACCTAACTCAAAGAAGGTTAGCAACGGAAAATTCACAACACAAACAAACAATAATTATAAGTAATGATATGGCCAAAGTACAATAATAATAATAATACATATTATAATATATATAAATATATATATATATATAATATGCACCCATACAATATAGTATTATATATGCATATATTACATAATACATACTACCCCGCTACCCTATACCACTTACTACCGTATACTACCTATATATATCACTACAATAATCCATATATTATATAATACATATATACTCAAGTACACTATATAAGATAGAAATCTTCGAATCAACCATGCAACCAAATAATAAAACAGCTAATATACAAATCTACAAAACAACCAGTGTTAGAGAACTTTGAATTAGCCATACAACCAAATGATAAAACAACCAAAAAAAAATAGATAAACCAAACAATAAAGAAGTGTAGGAACCATATTGTATGTTATAATTTATTAGTTCTATATTAATAATTCCACCTAATATTTGATGATACTCGAGTAGGACTCGTGGTTAATAATCCATATTTAAATATATAAATTATATAATATAATAGTACTAATTATAAAAATGGAATTCAATGGAACTTAATTTTTATGTTCTTAATTTATAATTTATATAGTTTTGTCCAAAATTTCCACGTAATGTTTCCACGATGTTTTTAAATTCTTTGTTTAAAAAGTAGGGAAAAAATTAATAATCATGTTATTTTCCTAATCGAAAATTTCTTTAATGTATACAAGGCTAGTTATATGGTAATAATATCATGTTGAAAATTGTGTCAAAATTTTCATGCGCTGAATGATTTATAATAATATTCATAATGACGTTTATGTGGTTTGATTGTGAACGATAATTGCTGTCACTTTATTTGTAGAACACCGATACAATAAAAACGTTTAGATTTTACCTTGAAAGTGGTAAATTACACTTTTTATAAAACGAATTTTTTTAATCCAAAAAAAGAAATTACCCTTTTAAATATTATTAGCAAATTATGTTTTCCAGCCTAAAGTGCAATAGACTGGTTTCTTTGACCAAAACTAGACTTTTACAATCAAATAGTTTATTATAAAAGATGAATATAAACAAATAAAGTGGTGAAGGAGAGGATAGAATAGAGATGATGAGAAGTATAGAAGGAGAGACTTTATATTTAGATATATAAGATATTATAGTAGAAGTGAAGAGAGAGAGAGAGGAAATATAAAGTGTTAGGAAATCAGTTTTGAGTTATTATTATTATAGATATATTTTAATTTATAATATATATAAATGTTAAGTTATATATACTATATATATAAATATAAATTTCTAACATTTATTTTAAAAATTTCAATACATACAAACATAAAAATCATTATATTTATATTAATAATTTTATCCTTATTCTAATTTTAAAACACAAAATGTTGAAGTAATTATTTCCTCCTATGATTACTATTGGATGCCGTGGGTAGAGAGTTTTACGTCGGTTTTGATGAGTTTGGTATTCGTGTTTTTGCAGCTGTGGAATGAGAGTGAGAACTTCAGTGATGTGAGAATTTTAAAGGCGCCCATTTTCTGTGCCGCTGAACGAGAGATAGGAGATGGAGAGAGGAGAAGAGAGAGAGAGAGAGAGAGAGAGAGGAGAGACGTATTGAAGAGAGACCTGGAGAGAGAGGAGAGAGGATGAGATGATCTCGGGAGGCGATCGTGAGACCGTGGAGGAGAGACGAGAGAGATGAGGAGTGCACAGAGAGTCAGTGAGAATGACGAAGGAGAGATGGAGATTAGGTAGAGTATGAGCATGTAGAGAGAGAGAAAGAGAGAGATTGAGTTAGAGACTGTCCTTCCATTGAGGAATGAGAAAAAAAGACTTGACACTTCTGAAGTTGTACAACTACATGTTGCAAGTTTGAAACTAAAGAGAAAGAAGAAGGATGATTAATTTATTGAAGAAGCCGATTTGATTGGATTCAGAAGAGAGAGAGATAAAGAACGGAGGAGTGGAGATTCTTGGAAATTTAAGAGTGTGATTATAATTTTGTCAGTTGTCGGATAAATACAGTTACAATACGCATCTTTCGTACATATTATACGCTTATATCAAATAACGAAACTACAAAAAAATTACCTGAATAAATAGCCTGATTGCTTAATTATCGTCATTATGAAATAATACAGGTTTTCTTTTCTACTTTATAACAACAATATCATACGATAATTCGGTGTTGGTATTATTAGTTTATATAAATTTGAAAGAAATATAGCCTTGTTAATTTATTATCTCATGGAATTAATTTAAATAAAAACCGTGCAATCCTTTAATTTGTAAGTGATATCGACATGCAAGTAAAGCCAAGTCGTTCTATTTAACTGGTTAAAGTAAGTATTAAAAAATAAATATCCAGATCTGGTTCGTCCAGCCAAGTTACAAAGGCAACATGGAATATTTTATTAATTACTAATGATATTTTTACCTAAATATAGAGCAAGGGTAAATCTTTGGGAGGGGAGAGGGGAGAACCCGCTCTTCGATTGGCGTATCCGGATATCCGGCTCATTTAAAATCTTGCTGATCATAAAAATCATTTAAGAAAAAGAATGACGGAGGAGTATCGAGGGGATTTGGGCGGGCGGCAATAACTTTTCATGATTAATTGGATTGCAAGGAGTTCATTTTCGATTTCTAGTGGGGGGATGTGTCATTAAAGAAGAGAACAAAAGGATGAAAGAAAGGCATCGCAATTCCAAATGTTTTGAAAATTTAATATTTAGATGTTTTCCTTGAAAATTCTTTTTCAAAAGTATGGGGTTTTTAGGTTTGCGGGGGGAAACATGTATTATAATATGTGTGGCCGGGTGTTGAAAAAAACTACTTATCATCAAGGTTAAGGATGTAGTCATGGAGGTGATCAGAAAAAGCCTGGCAACCCACTTCTTACTCTCTCTTTCTTGCATTGAAACTGGTTTCCTACAAAATAGTGAAGGGAAGAGAAAAAAGAAAACGTATGGGGAGAGAGAGCGATAATTAGAAAGGTAAAAAGAGCTTTAACAGAATTATTGATTTTGTTGTAAGTATACCAGAAATTTCAACAAGATTTATGTTGGAGAGTTCTTCTTACTGAAGACACAGCTCTGTTTATCATCTATACTACCTTTGCTTTAGGATATGTGCCAAATTTCCATGTCGGAAGTTCAAAAAAATCATTTCTTATAACTGAGTGTCTTTTTACAATAAATTAAATTTATACAAGAATGTAATCTCCTTTTTATATAAGAAGGTTTATCATATAGTGCAGAATGTTAACTTTTAAGATATCAAATTCGTTTAGTAGAACAGAATCTTGATTGATATGCCATTGTCAAACCAATCTTTCTTTTCGATCGGTATACTCTTCCATTATTATAGGTCTCTTTTTTATTTTTTAATCATAGAGAACATTCCTTTAATAAATATTTATGAGTGAAGTTGTTTCTTTTAATGAAACCTAACAAGCCGCGGTTGTCTGATCCTTATAGAAGTGTCTTGGAATCGAATAAATTTGCTCTA
This sequence comes from Trachelipus rathkii, assembly GCA_015478945.1. Classification (NCBI taxonomy): domain Eukaryota; kingdom Metazoa; phylum Arthropoda; class Malacostraca; order Isopoda; family Trachelipodidae; genus Trachelipus; species Trachelipus rathkii. The sequence goes on along the minus strand of JABUQX010016970.1, from coordinate 14,178 downwards.
TGATTATTTAATATCTCATTGATGATCTGACTTTTATAATTTATTTTTTATATTATTGATGTCCTATCTTATCTTTCTCCTCATCCATATATTTATTATCGATAAAAACTATAAAGCCCATCATTTAACAAATTTAGTCTTATTAATTAAAAATACTTGAAATGTTACTAAAATTAGCATTCATACTTTAAAACTTTCATAATCGTCTGAGTTAACCAATATTTATAGATCTGCAATTTCATGTAGTTCAATTTCACATATTGATTGCTTTTAAATCTTAAAAAAATTTTTTCGAGTCTAACATATAATATATCTAAGTAGGAGTTATGCCATTATATAATCACTTAAATCTTGCTTCTATATCCATCATTTTACTCCTTTTCAAGAACTAAGTATAACTGTTAAAACGAATTAGAACTTGTTCCTGGTCTTGGCCTTCAATGGGTTTTATATTTCTGCTATCAATATCTGAATGAATTTGTATCAGTGAACATTATTCTGCACTTTAACAATAGAGAAGAATTATAAACGACGATCAACGATGATAACTTATTTTTACTGACAGACGTGCTCTGATTAAACACGCTCGCTTTCTGTCTCATGCGTTTCCTCGCTCCATACTCCTCTCTACTACTCTCTCTCTGTTCTCTCTCCTTCTCTCCTTTCCTCTTCTTTCTCTCTCTTCCTCTTTACTCACTCTCTTCTCTCTCTCCTTCGTCTCCCTCTCTTCTCTCGTTCTCTCCTCTCTCCTCTCTGTCTCTGTCTCTGTCTCTCTCTTCCGATTGCTTCATTAGTCTTTGATACCTAATTTCTTTTTTTTTTTCCCTTCTGCACCATCATATCGTTCTCTTAATCTCTTTCTTTTCTTCAGTTTCTTTTTGCTTTAATGTATTATTCGAAATTAACTTTATTACTCTTATTCCTCTTTCCCTTCTGTATCATTCTGCTCCTCTCTCTCTCTCAGTCCTCTCCTCTCTCTCCTGTTCTCTCAGTATCCTCTTTCTCTTTTGGGACTACTGAGTTACCTCCCTTCTGCTCTCTTCTCCCTCCATTCCTATTGTTATTCTTCCTCCTTATCTCTGTCTCTTCATCCTCTTCTCTCTCTCTCTCTTCTCTCTCTCTCTTCTCTCCCTCTCCTCATCTACTCTTTCTCTCCGTCTCCTCTCTCCTCTCATAAACAGACATCTTGATGCTCTCTCCTTCGATCATCACTCTCTCCTCTTCTTAACTCCGCTCTTAATCGTCTCTCTCATCTGCTCTCTGCTTAACTCTCATCCTCTCCTCCTGTAAACCTTCACCCTCTTAACTGTCATGTCTGTAAGTCTACTATAGATCTGCTGTCTTCTCCTCCCTCATCTCTCTCTCGTCTCTCCTTCTTCTCGTCTCTGAGAAATTAAGATAATCGTATACGCGACCACAGAGGTATTATGTGCAGTCTCTCTTCGTCTTCCCTTTGTGAATCCTCACTCGCTTCTCTCATTCTGCTTGTCTCTATCTCCTCTCTTCTCTCTCTCTCTCCTCTCTCTCTCTCTCTCTTCTCTCTCTATCTTCTCTCTCCTCTCTCTCTTCTCTCTCTCTCTGCTCTCTCTCTCTCTCTCTGTATGTCATTGTGTCTCTCTCTCTCTCTCTGTCTCTTATCTCTCTCTTCTCTGTCTCTCTCTCTTTCCTCTATCTATCTATCATCTTACATACTTCTCTCTCTCTCTCTTTTTGGTCTCTCTCTCTCAATCTCTCTCTCTCTCTCTCTCATCTATCTCTCTCTTCTCTACTCCTCTACTTCTCTACCTCTTGCTCTCTCTCTCGCTCTCTCACTGAATTACTCGTCGGTTGTTTTTTTCAATTTGCTTGATAAGAAAATTAACTTCCTCTATTTTTTTTAATTTTGATTTATTATTATTGCGTTATCGGTCATTTCATGTATCAATTGAGTTAACTTGAAATGGATCTTATACTGTTATCTTTCACTTAATCTATTTATATTCTATAAGAAATCAACACATTCTGTCAAATGTGGTTTTTATACATTCTATTATTATAAATCACAAACATTCATTTTTCATAAGATTTCACTTTTCAAAAATCAATTTAAAATCTTGCTCTTGTTTTAACCTAACTCGCAAATTACACATCCTTTCATCTAATTTTCTAGACAGGTTAATTTGATAAGATGTAGGATTAGGATAGATAGATAGATAGAGATGAGATAGTAGAAACATATCAAGATAGATAGATATGATAGATAGATAGATAGATAGATAGATAGATAGATAGATAGATAGATAGATAGATAGATTAGATTGATAGATAGATAGATAGATAGATCAGATAAGTAGATAGATAGATAGAATAATAAAGATAGATAGAAGATAGAGGAGAGCGATAGTAGAAATTATCTTAGTATAAAGTAATCGGTGGTGTTTCCCGCTTTCCAACGTCGAATTCTCCCTCGGTAAGCATTTCTCAGATTCTTCTTCAATTCTTCGAACTCGTGAACCTTCTTTTTGGCGTCTTCTTTGCTTATTACGTCTTCAGCTGTTACAAAAAAAAAAAAAAAAAAAAATAAAAAATTTGAATTTTTTTTGAGGCATTTGCGATATCTAAAAAAAAAAACAGTCATTTTCCTGAAGTAATAAATCTAGAGTTGGTGATAATGTTAGATTTTGACAGTAGTGATGCTGGATGACAGAAACAAGAGGCTGATGTTCTATATGATTGAGTAGCTGATATAGGAACAACAGCTACATAGAATTTGTTTCTTTATTTATTTTATTTTTTATATTTTTTAATTTTTTTAATTTAATTTAAATTTTTTTATTTTAATTTAATTTTTTTAATTTTTATTTTATATTTTTTTTTATTTTTTATTTATTTAATTTATTATTTTATTATTTATTATTATTATTATTATTATTATTATTATTATTATTATTATTATTATTATTATTATATTATTATTATTATTATTATTATTATTATTATTATGTTTACACAATACAAAAACTTAGGCAAGAAAAAAATTTATTATCATTATTATTATATTATTATTATTTATTTTATTCAGTATTATTATTATTATTATTATTATTATTATTATTATTATTATTATTATTATTATTATATTATTATTATTCATATTATTATTATTATTGATTATTATTTATTAATATTATTATTATTATTATTAGTTATTTTAATATTATTGTTATTATTATTAAATATTAATAATTATTGTTACTTATTATTATTTTTTATTAATATTATTATTCATTACATTTTTTTAAATACTAAATTATTATTATTATTTCTTATTATTAATATTATGTATTATTATTGATTATTATTATTTTTATTTTAGAGATTTTTGGTTATTTACTTGGAAAGAGGAGCCTTTACTTGTATTGGTTTTATTTAGTCAATTACATTATTGGCAATAGCGTTGGTTTGCTCTTTCTTTCGACATTTAATAATAATAATAATAATAATAATAAACACAATTGAAATTTAATTATGAATAATATATAATAATATTAAAGATGTTGTATTTTGAATTATCATTATAAATAAAAATTCATGTAAAGTGAACATACCTCCATAATAATAATAATAATAATGATATAATATAATAAATGTCATTTGTGGAGCATTTTCGGATAATGGAAAGTAGCATCAAGATCTACATTATAAAAATCTAACAAGCAATGTCCTACGGCTTATAGTAATAATAATAAGTAATATAATTAAATTAATATAATATATAATAATATTAATAATAATATTTAATAATTAATAATAATAATTAATAATAATTAAATAATAATAATAATAATTAATTAATTTAATATAAATAATAAAAATAATAATAAAATATAATTAATATTAAATTAATCTAATTAATATAATTAAATAATAATAATATATAATATAATAATTAATAAAATTAAATTATATAATTATAATAATATAATATAAATAATAATAATAATAATAATTATTAAATTAATAAATAATAATGTAATAATAAATAATAATAGCATTACGTAATATAACGTGTTTGATTCTATGTATAGTATGTATTTGTTATTTGATTGATATCTTGTAGTATATATAAGTATATATCTAAATATTATTTAAATATGGCAAAAGGATTTAAAGAAGATTTATATATAATCTCATTACATAATAAGGTAAAATAAGTACAGATTCTTAACTCATAAACTCCATGTATAATAATACTATTTCTTATATATTTCATTTACATTACATAAAGGATTACTAGTTATCGTAACTATAAGTTATCTTTTACTGCATTCTGTGTTCTTTATAGACGGCAACACTTTATAACATAATATTAACATTTCTTGTGTAAATAGTTGCGTAATTTGGTGCCTTTATCTTTTCCTTTATATGTTTCTTATATGATTATATATCTTTTAGTTTGAGGAATAATGATTGAATTTGTATATTGACCATATTCATTATAATACTATCTTAGTGCAGTTTCTGTTCTCCTACAAATAATATTATCTCAACTTTATACGTATTGGTGATAATAAGTTTCATTTAGTTTTTCATGAAAGGAACGAACGTGTCATCGCGTTTTGCCAGCGTGCCCTCTATGAGTGTAGAAGCATTTTTCTATATCTTACTATATTCGAAATGTCCAATTCTGATTACGTAAATCAAGTTCGTGATTTTCATTAAGTATGTGATCCAGAAATCTTAAGATTTCACAATATTGTAATCTTTTTTATCTACAGTGAAGGTAAACTTAACAACTCTATTATTTATTTTAAAACTCAATATATATATATATATTTTTCGTTACATAAATAGGTGATTTCAAATAAGTTTTAAATTTGATTTTAATAATAATATTTAATTATATTATAAGAAGTTCTACTGTTTATTATTAATTAAAGCTCTATTAATTAAATAGATAACTTGATGGATTAGTTTCTATTTGATTACTACGAGATAAATTTTGTACTTCCCCTAAATGTGTCATATTGTGTTCTTATCTCTTACTTTTTCCTACTTTTCATTATTAGGCTAAAAGACATCTTATTCCATAACTTATTCATAAGAAGAGACTCTATAAAGCTTGGAGGATCTTAATAAACAAAATTGCACTAAAAGGTCTCAAAAAACTTAAATATTTAAATATTTAAATTTTAAAGATACAATAACTAAAAAAAGTATTTCTGTTATGATCTTAGAAGTTTTGATTATGCTACCAGCTTTAGTTTTAGTTACTCCTCTTATAACCTAGGTTAGTTGACATATATGGCTTCTAGACAATCTTAGTTTCTTATATTTTGCAAAGGTTTTGATTTACATCAATGTGAAGTTGCACACTAATACTCTCATTAATATAATATATGTAATATTTGTTTTTGTTTATTTTGATAATATAAGTATAATTTATAAGTATAAATAATAAATACTATTGTTAATACAAATTTATCAATATGATAATAGTTTTTATTCTAAAGAAGCTTTAAGAAACTTAATATAAAATATAATATTCTTAATTAATATGTAATATATATTATGAAACAAGTTACCCGGTGTGAGAATGTTGAGTGAGAATGTGTGTTAAGAAGACGGAAGAAGAGAGGAGGATGATTACATTTGTATTGCTGATTGGATAGATTTCATGCTAAGTTCAGAGTGGAAGAAAGAAGAAGGAGATAGGTGGTGAACAATGGTATACATTAAGTTAGACTAGCTTATTATAGCGTGAGAAGCAGAAATGATATAGTGGTTCTATTATGTATCTTGGTGTGAAGGAGTCGTTTAGGAAGATGCTGTATAGGAGTTTTCTTATGTCTGAGGAAGGATGAAATATCATCGAAATGGTTTTTTGTCAACAAAGGGACTCACAATAGGGTTCACAACCGATTATGAGAGGAAGTGTATAGGTAAACACACATCACATGTTGTAGAAGTTACTGTATCATAGATAAATCTGAATTATCAGACTATAAGTTACATATGCCGCTTCTTGAGAGATAGTAGATTAGGTAGTAAACGGAAAAAATAGTGTGATATATTAAGTCATCCGGTTGTCAAGTGAGCAATGGCATTCAGATTCATAAGTTTATTGATTGGGGTGACAGGGATCTCTAAAAGGTGAATGAAGGCAGCAATAGAGAGCCTACCGAGTAGTTAGTAGAGAAAGGAGAAAATGATAAATTAAAGTCGGATTGTCACAAAATGGATGTTGAGAAATGAGCAAAGGAAAAAAGTGAGTAAGTGTGCTGCTTAGAAAAAGATATGTTCTAAGAGAGAAAACTCATGTCATTAAATAATCGTATAATCACAAAGATAAAAACGACTTAGTTTAAGCACTTAGACACGCTGGTGAGACAGAGGAGACTTAGTAAATAAAATCAACATTAAATAAAGATGATAGAGAGAGGAACTCGATAGATAATATAGTGCTTACACATGAGAGTGGTGATAAGACAACACAAAATGAACATGCACAGATGTAAGTAGATGGAAGCGTGAGTTGCAACTGGTTGAATAAACAGGAGTGCTAAAATGCAAGGTTTTTCGAGTATAGAGTATGTCGCGCTCGGCTGACAACAAATTATAGGCACCCACCATTGTACAAACAATGGGTAATGTGACGGATAAAGGCACGGAATCCTAGTTACATATCTAAATTTGATATTCTCGTGCACATTGTCTAGATGTTACAGTATGCAGTCAGATCATAGAGTGAGAGAGAGTTGATAGAGAAAGATCTCGAGGTATAAATGAAGATGGCTGCAAAAGTGAAGAGAGACAGGTAAGACAATTATGAGTTGAAAAGATGGGAGGCCAGAAAGGATGACAAAGATATATTTTAATAGATATCGCCCTATTTTGAAAGGGTATAACAATTAAATAAGACATAAAGCACGACTTTACATGAGATTGCTAGGAGATGAATAGAGATATGGCATAATAAACATATTTCAGAGGATCAAAGAGGAAGAGGTGAGAGCACAGATAAATACATACACAGGTAATAGCAAGTGAGACATTGTTTTAGAGATGAAAGATAATCATAAGTAGACACTAAAGCAGGAGAATGCGACGTAATATACTTCAGTGAGATAACTGACTAAATGTGACTGATATGTAATAGACAGGGACGAGGAGGATGGTAATGAAAGATCGAATGTTATAACGATAGATGGAATGGTGGAGGAGTGGAGTAGTAGGACTATATATCAATTATGAAGAATTAGAGGTTGAGTACTTCAGGTGAAAAGCAATTGAAGTAACTAGTGTAAATGGAACCGCGTGAGATGGGTATGAAATAATCAATAGAATTGTGATTTAAAAATGATGAGGATGAAGATAAATAGAATATTGAAAGAAGAAATATTTGGTGAGAGAACTAGTTTTAAATAGATGTTGCTGATAACGAGAGTGACAGTATCCAGGAGAAGATAAAGTGAAGGATTAGAGTGAGAATAGTATAGATGTTATGTGGATATTGAGTAGACCGAGAAATGTATATAGGCGACAAAGGAAGGACACACAGGGATCAGTAATATAGAAACTATAGGTCGCATTTCACTTGATTTGAGATCATATCTTCCTTGTGGATAAAAAACATATGAGATGATTTTTTCTAGAGAAGTATTCTCAAAGAGAAAAATATGTTTAATTGATGTAGAGTTTTCTAATTAGGGATGAGAGGGATTCAGAGCGCTCTAGCGTACGGACATAGCTATACTAAGCATCAGAATTCAGCAGAAGATTCGACGCCACGTAATCATCGTATATGTTTCCTCATAACACTTCTAGAGAAGTACCTCTTTAGAAAACATAACTTTTGGCTTAATGGAGCTATATTATGGAAAACAATAAATCTGAGAATAAAGTGAACATATTATTATTGGTCTCTCGTCAATGAGGAAATGATGATAAGTGTTCGAAATTGTTTGATTCTCTCAAAGTTAATGTAGCCTAGAGAGGAGAACGCACTAGATGTACGAGAGTGTTGGAAAAGAGTGAGAGATATGCAGTGATGAGTGATGAGTAAAAGTTTGAGAGTACTCTGGAGATAGTTTGTGTAACAGGAATAGAGTATAATGTAATGTAAAGAACAGTAAATTTGAGAATTAAGGATAATGGTATCGATAGTGGAGACAGGTGATGGTTAAACTAAGTAAGGTAAATCGTATTTAGTCACCATAATTTATTGTTTTTTACTATACGCTCCAGTTTGAAAGTGATAAAGAGTATATGGTATGATGTGAGAAGATATAGGAGATTTGAGTACGGTGATAATTTTTGGCTCTTATATACGGTGAATGACTCGTGTGTGATTAGTATATGATATATATATATATATGTGATTATATATACGTATATGCCTGGTAGTCTCTGAAAGAGGATGAGTACATAGTTGAGAGAATATAGGTGAGATGATAATTTTGCCAACGTACAAGGAGATGACTGAGAGAAGGACTCCGGAGCTTGACGTGAGTCAGAAATCCAGAAGAAGACGGAGATTGACATTGATATCAAAGCGATAAGGTGACAGTGCATGAGAAGAGTATAATTGACGGCGAGGAGGAAGTTATGAATGAGAACGACCTGGTGATTGTCGAGGTGTAGTACTAAGAGATAGGAAAGATGAGTGGTGAAATGAACTGATGAATAGACATATTGGTACGCTCTGTATGTCTCTGCGTGATGATTGATTTTTGAAAGAGAAGAGGGAGGAAAGATGTAACTAAAGAGATCACAAGCAGGGAGAGAGAGATAGGACCGATCAGTGAATGGGAGAGGAAGAGGGAGACAGCAAGTGAACGAGGCAGGTAGGATATCCCATACTGAAAGATAGACAAATGAGTGTGGAAATTGAAGAACAGGGTGATTGAGATCGATATGAAAGGCAGTGATAGAGAGTCTAAGACACGAGTGTGATTGATACAGATAGGATATGGAGAGCAGAGAAGAGCTTGAGGGGAGTACGACCACAAGAGAGGAGTGACATATAGTGACTGAGGTGATGAACAGCTCTCTCGTGGCTAGGATTTGAATCGTGACGACGGTATTTTTGACAGAGATACTGAGAATAATTGGGAGAGAGACTAGATATGACGATCTAGACTCATGTGTGTGAGTTAGAGTTTGTGCTAGATAATAATAGAATAAGGAGAATTAATAGAAATAAAGAGAACTCTTTTTCTATATGATTATAGAATGAAAAAATAAAATAAACTTGGTGAGATGAGATGTAAGCAGAACACGCAACTTGAGGTGAGTGACGAAGTCAGCAGGAGGGAGACACGATATGACTATGGATTCCATTTACAAGATGGAAATGCAAAAGAGAAGAAGTATTGAATTTTGGGAATGCGCAAGAGAGGAAGAGTGGGCGAGCAGACTATTCAGAGCAAGACCGGAAGACGGTGTAGACAGTGGAGACAGAGAACACATGCTACAGCACAAGACAGACCTCAAGAGAGGTAACTAGATTATAAGGTGACAGAACGATTGATGAAAGGTACGAGGTCGAATGAGATCATTCTCTTGATTTACGACATGTGCACTTAGCACGTCGAGTAGCATAGTATAGATGAGCGTGAAAATATATTAAGTTTTGAGTAGATTGTGAAGACAGATGGTACAGTAGAATGAGATTTCTCCGTGACAATAAGTACTGTTCTAAACCATGCATATACTTCAGCGTGCTTAGAGCCTTTCTCTCAGACGCGTTTCAAAGTACTAGTACGACAAATAAAGACCTTTATCTTAAATATCGTTAACGGTGATAGATATATACATTACAGTCTAAGAAGAAGACCCCATACATTAGTATATTTAATGACTCAATATACCCTTGAGACCATATATGTATAATCTCATATATATATTAGGAATATGATAAGATAAGTAGATATATCTATGATAATAACAGTCTACTTCTTCAATAAATGCTCATTGAAGGATTTACAGTGAAACGAGATAATACTATTGATACTAAATAATGAATGACCGCGAGTAAAGATAGTGACGGTAGGAACGCATATCGAATCATCTCTTCTCAATTGTATATAACATATACAATTATCTATTAATAACACTAATTACATCTATGGATAACACCACGCTCCTTACATCTCTCAAATTATAAGCTGATTACAATAATATAATAAAAAAACCCTCATATACCGATATTATCAAAATATTGAATATACCAAGTGAATAGACATTATTAATTAACTATAACATCACTCTCTGTATCCCTTATCTATGCTATTAATATAATATTATATAAACCTTAATAATTATTTAATCCATGAATGGAGACAAAATTGACCAGATGTTTACTGATGTGAAATACTTAAATGATATTTTAATTGTACATTATTATAAACTCAAGTATACCTTACACCATTTAAACATATAACTTATATTAATCTAACACTTTATATTGTTCTAGGTTTTTCTTTTGGCTGATTAATATTGACGATAGGCAACACGGCTTTAGAAAAAACAAGTCAACAGTCATATATATAGTAATAAAATCCATTAAATTAATTATAAATCTAATACAATTTAATTTATTCAAATCTACTACATCTCATATTTCTACAATTATAATTTTATCATGATAATATGATATTCGATATTACATAACAATCAATACCTTTTGACCAACTTCTAAATAAAGTCAAACCTATATTTGATATCTCTAAATCACTATACATAACTCTTCTAAATACATAATACTCTGAAAATGGCATTAAGATCTTATCACCAAAATAAACAATAAGCAATAAGCAATAAATAATATTTAAGGGAGACTAAATTAATTATATTTATTCGATTACTCTCAATTAATTAAAATATATTTGTAAACAAGAAATATATTATAATTCAATTATCCACTACTTTATTACTCTAATATAATTAATAAATAAATGAGTATTTCACTTATAAGCAATCAATAATATCATTAATCACTAAATCACATCCTATGATTTATACTATATATATTATACCTTACACTTATATTAAACTCAGTAATCAATTATAGTTTACAACACTTAATATATTTATCTCACTCTAATAACTACAATCTATATAACCAACTTTCACTGATCTAACACTCTTTAAGTTAAAGTTCTTTGAATACATTTCAACTTGAGGTACTTAATACATTTTAATATGTTCGGTTTGAATTTTATCCAATTAATTTAACATATATCTTAGATTTTAAAATCAAAGATCTTTATTTTCTATTGATTATCTCACTGTAAATATTAACTCTACCGTTCATATATACCTAAATATAAATATATTCATTATGTATAGTTATGCTCCCTAATACAAATTACATCAATTAACTATTATACTACTGTTATCATTTAGATGATCATAATGTTTAACTATTAGTATATGTGCTTAAGATATTCGTATAGGTGATATTACTACTTTTATACTCATACATCTAACAGTCTCATCTATATCACTAAACATAACACTAACGACATCATCAACATCCACTACACACACACTAACACACACTAACATTCAATAATAAATTAATTAATATATTATTATATTAAATATAATATAATATTATATATATAATATTATATTATTATATTGATATATAGTATATAATTAATATATTATTGATATTATATATATATAATTATATTATAATATTACTTTAATTAATATATTAATTATATTATCGTCAATATAGTTAATTATATATTTAATATTATATATATAATTAATAGTATATATATATATATATTATATATTAATATTAATATATAATTTATTAAATATAATTAAATATATATACTATATATTATATGATATATATTAATATATTATAATCATATTATATATATATTAAATTTAGTTAGGAACCATAAGTCGTTGTGATCAACTAAATCCTCAGAGGTTTACTAAATATAAGATGATATACGACGAATGATAATATTTGACTCTTCAACGGTAGCTCATCGAAAATGATAAATCTCACGATACCTATAGTGACCTATAGGGTGCTATTACTCGATATTTGAGGTCTATAATATATCGGTTATACTACGTAGTTAGTATATATATAATATATACGTGTGTAAATTAGCTGGACATCGAATTTATATTACGTAGCTCACTAGTAAGAACAAATATAACTATTATACACACACATGTACATGAACACACACTAACTAATAATCAACGTATGACTCATGACTCACGAATCAACATATCACATAACACACACTATAACGGTTTATCGTTAGATTGATTTTGAGATTGATCTAATAAATGCTGCAGATATTTATTACGCTCAGTAGCGTGAAGTACTAATTCAACATAACACGATAGTATTATTACGTAGTAATAAATTTATATTACTATAATATGTAAACTTTGGTTACGTTTGTCCGTATTCACCCTCTACTAATAAAAAGGTGAGAAGGTTATAGATCGCTCAAATATATATACACGTAAGAATTACACGGCGATATATATACGGATTAATCCTAGGGCCACGAGTTGCGGTGCTTCCGGTGCATATTAGCTACTCGGTGTCTGATAGTTTGTGTATAAATATATTTTGGGATAATACCCAAGAGAGTCTTGTATATTTCAGATAATTGATATATTATTATGTTAATTTGGTCCATATAGTATATATACAAATATAATAAATGAGGTTTATAAGTTCGTAAAAGGTATGATCACTGTGGTATAGATATATAATAAGGCTACCAGTATAAAATAATGGGTATAAGCGAAATGCACTTAAGATTAAGGGGAGTAAATAGTAAGGTCGGTAATAATAATATTATCAGTATATATATATATATAGAGTACGGTATAGTCTGTAGAGAGTGGTAAAGAAGTCGGAAAGGAAGTGTCTTGAAAGATCTGATGAGAAGGTAATTAGTTGTACACATCACTACATAATACGGTTAACTATGTGCATGGTACCTATATATAATGGTATATATAATATATATAATATATATATATATATATATATTACGTTGTGTAATACTTAGGATTAATAAATATAATAAAAGATAGATAAATAATTTTGTATTTAAGTGTTTCAACAGATGAGTTAATCAAATATTGATGTTTTATATATAAATAAATAGGTTAGCATAGTAACTCAATTAATTTTATTTAGATTAAAAGTTCGTAAATATATATATAGTATATAATAGTATTAGGGTTAGTATGTCTAAGTGTGTCTAGTGCCTCTCACTTGAAGTATTTATATTATGAGATTTATGACTGCAATATTTCGTATACTATGGGTAACTCACCTAAATATTGAAAATGCATATACTGGTAACTGTAGTAAATAACAGAAGATATTATAGTAATAGTAGGTAAGGTGTAAGGTAGTAATAGAAGGATAAGGAGGCAAGATATGGTGTTACTGAAAGAAGTCTTGAGAATTGAAGACAGAGTTTATTATATCTATATATATAATATTATATATATATTATAAAAATATATATAGGTCCAGCTACCGGTATATATGGCTAGGAGCCGGTGACTAATTGTTGAATGCAGTAACATTTGTATTAGCCTTAGTGAAATATTGTAATATTTACTTATTTTTCAATATAAATTTACTCGTTTTCTTTATTGCATTTTAATCTTCCCGAAAATTAAGTAATATATTGTTTGTTCTTAAATAGTACTTTATTAGATCAATGCTATTTAGCTTGGAGTAAGTGTGATTAAAAATTTTACTTTTTTCATGTAATAATTGGTTTTTAAATTTTTACTTTTTTCCTTAAATTTATTTTATTATAGATGCTAAAAATATGATAATATGTATAAATTTATTTGAATTATATTGTATTATATATATTTATATATTTGGTTAAAAACATTTTGTTAATTTGTAGCAAATAATATACTTAAGAGTATTATTACATTTATTTTTGCGTAATTTTTAGTATAAATCAAATATTTAGCTAATCATAAAGAAAACTTTATATTTGAATAGCTTTAGAAGATCCAACCTCTTACAACCTAGTTAAATAAATGTTTTTGAGGATGAAAACGATTTGATTAAAAAAATTAACTCTTATATCGGAGAAATGTTCTAACTTTCTAAACTCTAAACCACTATGTACTAAACTAATAATTACTATAAGCATCGTTTCAATT
>JABUQX010016969.1:0-33557 GCA_015478945.1 Trachelipus rathkii | reverse complement strand
TTTAGCTTTCCTTACATTAGTATTGCAATATATATAGTATACATATTTATATATATTATATATATATATATATTATATATTATATATAATATATACTATATTATATTATATACTTATACGTATATATGTATTACTATATATATTATATATTATACATTACATATATATATTATATATTATATTATATTACTAATATATATTTATATTTATATATAATAATATATATTTATATATTATATATATAATTAAATATATAAAATATATATTTTAATATATGTTATAATTATGTATATATTATATGTATATATCATATATATAACTTTCGAAACCGGCTGAAACTGGATGGAGGGGAGGCGGACAGGGAAAACACTTCGAAAATCTGCCATAAATTATCAGTAGTGAAGAGGTATAGTGAAGTGGTGTGTGGTCTTGATGGTGCAAGAAAGAATTGGTTATTTTGGGGAATGATCATAGTAAGGGAGAAGATAATGAGTAGAGGCTGAGAGAAAGTGAGGAGAATGGTAAAAAACTGCAGGTATAATATATGAATTACTGCGTGAAATCTGAAGGGCGAGGAGATGAATGATTGGATTTGGAAAGTTTGTATGTAACAAAGCGTTTATGAGGGTTAGTTCCGACTGATAGAGAAGAGCAGTAATAGTTCCCTTAAATAAGAGTAAGGAGGATAAGGGAACTTACGGAATACAGGGGGAATTAGATTTTTTGAGTGTTGTGACTTGAGGGGAAGATACATGAGGGGGGACCTGGTTTTCGAAGAGTGCCCGTCGAAAGATCTGAAGGACTGATTGGTGGAACAATAGCGTCACTAGAAGCGAGCAATAAGGCGCGTTAGGTAGTGGTTCAGTTAGATTACTCGTGTGGATCACAATCTTTCTTCACTTGAACATGATCAAAGAGGAAATGACGAGAAGATAGGATAACCATTGAATTCTACAAGGGTTATGAATTTGCCAAATGACAGTACGATTATTAAATAGGACAGCTCTTGGAGGTGTTTAGCGATAATAAATTTGTTGGTGCCGCTACGTCCTGAATGAATAAAACCAGCATGTATGACGATAGTTAAAGCGTGTACGCTCAATAAGACAATCAACAATGGCGTTAGAAACGTAGACTGGTCAACTCAGATTTAATAGCGCAGTGAGCATGGACTGTGTTGTCTCCTTGGTTTTTTCAATTTGCAGTAAGGGTGTGAGTTATAGAAGAATCATTACGCGAGGTGGGGACCCACCCGCTCCCCGCCCACCGGCGGAGCGCTGGCCACCCAGGGTGCACTTGGTCGGCTGTTCGAATGATGGGGGAGACCGAGAGACACGTGAGAGTACCTTTATTTATATGCGGTGATGGTTTGTGGAGCTCGAAATCAGAGATCTGTTTGACAGGATTGGTTAAAGCATTTGGTCAGGTGTTGTATCGGTACAAAGGGCAGGGATTATTTGGGAAGCAACGTAAAGATAATAGTAAGGTTTATGGTTGTGATTGAGACACCAGTCCTCAGTATATTTGAAGTTAATGTTAGCATGGATGAAGCAAGCTGGACACAGTCTGTCTGAGGTTTACAGATATTTAGGTGATCATGTTAGAGAACTATTGAAGAAGGGAAACGGGCACTGAGCATGAGGTTGTAGCTAGGAAATTGTGAATGCAGAAGGAAGGTGCTGGTGCAATTTTAAGTCGTTGGTGGATGTTAAAGGACTTAAGTTTTGAGTGTCTCATAAGTGGTCTTACACAATGAGGGAATGTTGTTTGCCTGATTGTCAATAGTACTATAGTGAGACTTGGTCTTGAATCAGAGGTATAGAATCTGTCTAAAGTACAAATGCTTTCAGCCTAATGGCACATCTGAGGGGGCCTCACCACAAAGCGTCGTTAGTAGTGGTGAGTAAGAATCTGGATTTAAAATGAGGGATGAAGCCTATTAGGAGAGTTGAAATGTTTAGGGTTGGAAGAAGGATTCGTTAAATGAGGAAAATAATTGGAAGTACGTTTGAGGTTTGGTCATTGTAGAAAGAAATAGATTAATGTCGGTTGAGTGGGTTGAAGAATGGTATAGTGGCTAAGTTTGCTTGAAATTCGAACACTGCGGTTGGGCGGAGAGACCGAAAGAGAAGAGAAGGGATTTGGATGTCCCAGTAAAGGTGGACATGACTGGAGCGAGAAATGTGGGGAATTTGGCAGTTGCGAGGGAAAGGACATAGGTAAGGCTTCGGTATGAATAGAGTGAAAATGGCTGGGTTTTGTGAGGTATGTATGTGTGCCCTCCTGAGCGCAACGGAATACATTGAACCCCACATATGACGCGAGATGCCTTCAGTGAAGGGTCCATAACCCGTCGGCATTCCGTGAAGCTTCTAGGGTCTGGAACGTTGTAACACGTACTATGTTGATATTTTCCTCACTACGACGAGTCTCACTAAAAGGTAATTTAAGTAAAAGCCGGGGCACGGGGGGCGCGCTGATGAGGGTGTAGGGGGTCATTTCGGCACGGAATGCGCGCATTTATGGCGGGGCAGCAACAAGCCGGTTTACATCGGCTGGAACTATGGGACGAAAACATTCTTTTCTCTTTTCGAGACGTAGGTATTCTACTATTGCTCACTTTGTCCGGTGCGCATTTGGTCATGCACCCCTCTTGCGGCAGCACCGGGAGAGAAGAGAGTGGAGTTATTGAGCTGGGGCATGAATGAATTGGTGATGCAGGAATGATCCGTATGTGAATTGATTGATGCGATTGATGATGATGATGATATTGATGATGATACTATCTATTATATATAATATAATATATATATATCATATATACTCATTAATATATTATATTATCCGTATACCGTATTGAAAATACTTTTTCAAGTTCTCCTTCATAGCGACTCATCCTAATTATAAATTAGCATATCATATATATATACTATAGTAGTAGGGCTACCATATACTACTATCTATATATAATACTACATATATATATTATATAATATAATAATATTATATATATATATATATATATTAATCTTTAGTAGTTATACTAGACATTGTACTGATATTAAAACATAATAGTTAAATAAATATAGAAAAGATGTTAAGTATGTTAATTATAAATTAATAGGTACCAAGATTACGTAATAATCTTTAGTAGTTATCTAGCATTATATATATATATATTTTTATATAATATATATATATATATATATATATATATATATAAATAATTATACTGAAATTCTTATATATTATAGTTAAGATTAAATATACTTATAATATATATATAATAGTATAATATATATACTTTAATAATATATTATATAAAGGTACCTAAAAATGTCTTGCTGAGGAAGCCAAGTACTTTCCCAACTGACAAAATATCCATCCTTTTTTCGACCAGAAGTCATCTAGAGATATTTTCAATAATGTCCATTTCCAAATTATTATTTGATGTTTAAAATTAATCGCGAAATTTTTTTGCGTCACGAATTACTCAAGTTAATATCTGAAGAAAAATTATTACGGAATCAATGAAATGAATTTGTCCATTATTTTAATGACAGATTACCGCTGGACCAGGTCTACATTTCGCTTTGTCGTACTCATCCCTCTTGCTACCTTCCTTAAGACTGGTTCAAGGACGCGGCGCGGTTATAAGATGTTAACTGTCTATAACACAGAATACTCCAATTTCTACATGGATTAGTTAATTTCCGCGGGTCATCGTCCTGCCCAAAAAAAACGCTTTTGTGAAAGCACCATTAAAACGTTCCGCATATACTAGATCACCTTTTACTATTAACATCAGTCCCCATGACCACGCCAAACCAATTAATATTCAAACAATTGAAATAGCCCTTTCAATAGAAGAAGATTCATCGGATCATTTGCCTACGAATACCCAGAATCTATTAACATTTCCACTTAATGTTATATTACAAGAAAACATGATTCACAACTTAGATCCCATTCAGTTTACAACATCCTCTTCTTGACTCTCACTTTCCTTCTCCAAAAATTAACAACCAAATTTTTGTAAATATATTTTTAAATTACCTTATTTGCGTAATTCTTTTTATTATATTTTATTATAGTTTATAGCAGGGTCGCTTGCGTTAGGGACCAGATGTCTTGGTCGCCGAAGTTATATATTGCTATATTCCTCATAAATTTACTTTTGTGGAATAAGAATTCACAGCTATTAATTTTAATAAACCCGCCGGTATCGGCGGGTTGGCTATTACAATCTCTTATAAATACAAATAATTATATATATATAGATATATGATATATATTACCTATATACTATATATATATATAATCTTATATAATATATTATATATATAATCTCCATATATATATTTATATATTTTATAACCTACATCATACGTTTAATATATTAAGTCATATGATACTAGTATATACTATTATATTCTTCATACATCGCTTTTCCCCAAGACTGGGATAAAGTGCGCGAACACCTGCTACTCGTACCAGTGGCCAACTGCACGGACCGGAAGAAACAGAAATAAAGCTAGAAAGAATATGACAAGTCTCGGAGAGAAAAACAGAATAGCCCCTGCCGCTTTTTTTAATGCCCCCCTCTATACCTATAGTAATGAAAACTCGTCCTCGCACTCAGGAAGAAAATCCAACCCTAGAGCTTAGGGGACCACGATGAACCCTCCCACGCGACGCGGTAAGAAACCAAGCACTCAATCGTCAGGCCGTACCACGTAGACGTTCATCCTCTGGAGTGTGGGCCACAATATACTCACCTTCACAACCCTGCCCGCCACCCGAGCCATTCTCCTCCTATCTATGCAATTTCTTCTCGCGTTCTGCCAAACTCACATTTCTTCCCTCAGGCATTCTTTTATGACTCAATCCACTTTTTTTTCTTCGGTCTCCCCCAAGCCGGTTGATTCCAACACACTCACCACCATACATCCCGCCGTTAACCAAACGCACATCATTCATTCTTTCCACCATGTCCAAAACCATTAACGTACTACTTACTTTCATTATACTTCTCCTCAATTTAACCCCTTCTTCACACCACCGACAACTCTGCTATTACGGTTCATTCTTCATCCTTGTTGATATCAATATCTCTTTCTTCTTCTCGACACCGTAAACACACCACCTAAGCTCTCGTCATCTAAACACACTTGAACGCTTTGCCCCTATCTTCCTATACCTCTTATTTCACCAGGACACATAGTTCACTCCTCACCTATACATGCTAACACCACCAGGAAAACACATGAGACCCCTCATCTAAGACCCTAGGCGCAATTCAAGACTAGGGTCCCTTTAATCACAACGACTTTTTCTAATCTGCACCAGACCTTGCCTACTATTCACACCTTTCCTACTATTACATCCTGTCATCACCGTTCCTTTTTCATTAACCATATATATCCCAACATCATTTAATCACTCCTTCGACCACCTTGTCTCCAGCTCACCCCTGCTCCCATACCCTAACACCTCTTCCACACCGAGGACCCTCTTCACATCACAACGTCTTAACCTCTTCTTATTCAACCTTTACTTATTCAAATTTTCAAAGTTTCTACAACACCCCCTGCCCAAACCCTCTCACCAATCCTCTCAAACTCTCTTCAGACTCAACACACAGAACCAAATCATCCGCATATAATAGTAGTGTACCTTTCACTCCTCCATTCTCCATCATTTCTAACCATTTTTCCTGCCACCCCCATCTCTAATTTTTTCATAACGACATCCATATACAAACTATGAATAACCAAGAGAGACATAACTTGTTCCTTGCGTCACCCACTCCGCTATTAATATTAAACCAATCACTTTTGACACCATTTCATTCTTTTACACCCACGGCCCTTCACTATTCGTGCGACCACTGTACGGCCTACTTTTCGATTCTCATTCCAGAACGCCCCTTACCACCCACCATATACCAGCATATCATCACTAACACAGCCCTGCCAAGTTAGTAATTTCACCTATATACATCTTTCATATAGCCTCCGGGTTTGAAAATCAATAAATCCCTACAAATACAACTCTTAATACTTTCTTCTTTCTCTCAAAGTTTCTGTCAATCACTTATGTGCACTAATATAAAGTAACAACGGCTGCTCGCTACATACTACATCACTTATATCTATACGTATACTATCTCAAATAAATCTAATAATATATAATATATTATAGTAATATTATTATTATAATATAGATATATATATAGTCCTCCTCTTATACTATCTATCATTACCCTGGCAAAAATACATGATACTAACTCGTTTTACTTTTAAAATCAACTATTCTTGATTTTCTGCTTGTTGTGCATATATGTTTACATCACCCTCTACATTAATATTTTGAGCCAAAAACATTTATATTAATCACTCAAAAACAACCAATTTAATTTAAATACAAGAATTTTTTCCTTTAGCTTAAAAATATTTTAATTTTTTTTAATTTTTTTTTATTACATATAATACGATTATTATATATATAGTTATATATTATATATATATTACTATATATATTATATATATATATTATATATAAGAGCATACAATATATACATATTCGGATCTATACTATATATATACTATTTAAATATATTCAGTGGATGCATACATTCCATTTTTTATCCCTTGAACTAATACTGATAAATCTTGGTTTATAAGAAATTATTCGTTTTCTTCAAATCCAGAATCTCGTGCTTTGATACATTTCTTCCCGGATAAGCAAAAAATCAGTTCTTCGAGACAAAAACTTTTCTTCGTATAAATTGCAACAATCTCTCTGACATTTGCAATTTTAGAGTGTCAACTCCAACTTTGCTTCTTCCCCTCTCCCTCCTCTTGTATCTCCGTCGGTAATACTGCTGTCTTAACTTCTGCAAAAGCTGAACTGTTTGCTCAAACCTTTCCCTCTAATTCCACTCTAGACGGTTTCAGAGCTATTCCTCCTCTCCACCTCCTTCCAACTCATTAAAATGTTATTTCTGCATTCTCTGAGCTTAACACTAAGAAAGCGGAGAGTGCTGAACTTATCCCACTTATGGTCCTCTAAACTTGTGCTTCTGAGCCTTGGTAACCTGTTTCCTCACTGACTATAAACTTCAATCTTTCAATCCTACTGAAAGAGAATGCATTCATTTAGTATGTGCTGAAGAAGCGCGACTCCAGTCAACAATCCAAATATCGTCGTATCAATTAACCTCTGTTCTTCCTAAAGTGTTTGAATTTTCTTAACAAGAAGGTTTAGAAACATCTTAAATCTTCTTATTTTATCTCTAATTGCCAGTATGGCTTCCTTAAATAACGCTCTTTCCTTATTTTCTGCTCTTGGTCTTTTGCTCTTCTGCATTGGCATGTGAATCTTTTGATGTGCGCCTAGAAGACATCGACGGGCCTATCTTCGCTACATAAACTCTGACACAAAGCTTTTATATCTAAGCTTCCCACATTCTGTATTTATCCTTCTCTTTGTAACTTTCTCTTGCCTCTCATTCCAAGTGTTATTTGGCTACAATATGGGATAGAATCGCAACCTTTAATCCTTAATAAAATCCATCCTTTAGTGGAACAGTATTACAGAAATTTTAAAACATATCTATCCCCAAACTTTTTTTTATATTATTTTGCATTAATATTCTATCTATTACTATGTCTTTTCTCCACTCTTCTGATGATAACTCCATCATTCATCATTCATCCTTCCAATTTGAAAAACGACTTATTCAACAGTGAATAAAATGATACTATGAGGATAGCTTTGAAACAACAGGCTTCTCATCTTTCTGACAGCTGTAGTTGTGTTAAAGAAAACATGGATTTCAACCCCGCTTTCAACTTCGTTCTCAATAACTTAGATTCTTCATCTATTACTTGACATAATCTTCCACACACAACTATAATGTATTTTGAAAACAAAAACTCTAAAACCTTCTTTTGTTGCTTAATATTTTTCTTTGTCGCGTGATTTTTATTAGGCAAGATACAATTATTTTCTTCTACACAAGTTTCTAAGAAATTGGGTGTTCCGGGGCGCATTTGGAACTACTACTCCCTTTCCCAGTTACATACTCTATGTAAGGGCGATGTTCACCCTTCTATACCGAACCCTTTATACCTTTTAGTGAGAAACTCGCTCAGCAAGTCAGAGAAAATCCAGCGCACCTAGAGCTCTTCACTCGGGACCGTAACAGACCTTCACCATTATACAGCATCTCCGGTCAATCGAAATGTCTCCATTCCTTGTCCCGAGTGGGCTTACATACCATGCCCCTTCACAAGTCACCACCTTCAGCTACCTAATACATCCTTTCTTCTTAGCCTCTGCTAAACTCACATTTCCCTCCTCCAGGCGTTCCATTACTGTCTCAATCAACTTTTTCTTCACTCTCCCAGCCGGTCGATTCACAGCACACTCACCACTATACACCCACTTAACCAACCGACTATCATCCATCCTTTTAGATGGACCAAACCATCTCAACGGCATTGCTGCGCATCTTATTCTCTCAATTTACCACTTTCTTCCAAACACGCAATACTCATCTAATAACGCTTTCATTCCTCCCATATATTTATCAACTTCTTTTTCGACACCTAACACGCTCCTTAGATTGTCCAACACAGTGTACTTTAGATCTATACCTCCTATTACAGACCATACTCACACTACTGTAAATTAACACAGGTACCAGCATACCCTAGCGCACTCAAGGCTTAGTCCCTTTACATTCACTAAGGATTTAATTGCACTAGCCACCGTTGCCTGTGCCTTTAACAACCTTTACTACTACACTCTGACGTCATTCCTTCTTCTTTTTATCCAAATATATCCTAAATATTAATTCAAACTTTGTGTCACATCTGCTTCCCCATCTAACATAACTTCACACGAGGGACTGTCTTCATCCACAACCATAACCTTATTCTTATCTAGGTTTACTTTCAAACCCCTCCTTTTTACACACCTGCCAATTCTCTCTCCATCCTCTCCAAACTATCTTTCTGATTCGCCGGCACAAAACCAACATCCGCATATATAATAGGTAGGGCACCCTTCACTCTTCCATTCTCCATATACTACTATATGTATAGATATATATGAATATATATATATATATATATAATTATATATTATATATATTTATATATGCTATATATATATATTATATTATAGTATATATATTATATTTATTGTAGGATTCTTGAGGCTCACAAGGGAAGAGCCAAAGATGTTGATGTATTCACGTTAATTCAACAAAGCAAGAATCGCAAGATGCAAGATAATTGCAAGAAACCCCAGAGCTAACTGAAGATAAAATACTTTTCACAGCAAAAAAGGCGAACACCTTAGAGAATCAAGTTACAAACGAGATGATGACGTCAGAAGCGTACAAAATAGAGCGGCAGCACAGAATAAAAGCGTGTTGACGGAACTGAAGATCATAGCGGAGTAAAGAGAAAATGGGGGAAACACATTGAATATAATTTCTAACGTTAACGGAAAACTGTTGCAAACCCCCCCATTTTAGATAGGCAAAGATTTAAGAATCACGAATAGAATTTGAGGGATTGAGTCAATAGAGATAAAAATTGCTTTTTGCGATTAAAAATCAATCCAATTAAAACAGTAAAACATCATTTAAAAGGAAAAAAATTGGAAGATGTATGGATAGAAAAAGAGAAATTTTGAGTGAGTGAGCTGTGTGTGGCTGTTGTGTGTGTGTGTTGTGTGTTGTTGAGAGAGAGAGAGATGAGAAACAAAGTAGAGAGGAGAAAGGGAAGAGAGAGAGAGAGAGAGACGAGAGAGAGAGACGAGACGAGAGAGAGAGAGAGAGAGGCAACATTAACCTCCCCTGCAGAGAACTGAGCTTAGGAGTAAAGCGAACAAACATGGACGAGAGGGGTACGAACAGAAGCGACGGTAGGTAAGGAGAGGTAGATCGTTAGAAGGAAGGGGTAGGCAGGAGGACCATGGTGGCGACATGGGGAGAGAGGGATAGAGGAGGAGGGATGGCGGAAGGAAGAGGAAGCAAGGGAGGAGCGAGCTATGTAACCCGGAGTAGGGCAAGAAGAACAGGAGAAGGGTGGTTAAAGGTTTGCGGAACGATTGTAACACTGAAGATCATGAACAGTCCGGTGATCTATATCGCATTTAGGAAAGGCTGGACGGTCTGACCTTCCTATCAAACGAAAAATTATTCTTCACTTGGATCCTTCTCTGAGGTGCAGAAAACTAAGTTGCCAGATGACGGTTAGCATACAACACAGAAGGGACCATCGTATGGGCGCTGAAGTGGACCACCAATGTGAGTCCGCTGACGTACCAAAACGTGTGAACAGGAATCAAGTTCGGAAGGGATGTAAGTTGCACGACGAGTCTGGCGTGGGATTGAAGGCTTCCAAGAATCAGCACACTGACGAAGACGGCAAGGAAGGTGTGATGATTCTCAGTAGTGGGTGAAGGGAAGATGAATTCACCAGGAATACGGATGGAGGAACCGTATACAAGCTCAGCGGATGAACATTGTAAGTCCTCTTTGCATGAAGTCCGAATGCCAAGGAGGACGAGAGGAAGAGTTTCAGACCAATTGTCTGGATTACTATGCGCCATCAAGTAAGATTTCAACTGACGGTGGGAACGCTCTATCATCCCTTGAGCCTGTGGATGGTAACTGCAGGAACGGATGCGTTTGAACCCGAGGAGGACCATGAGGTCTTTCCATAGGAAGAACTCGAACTGGCGACCTTGGTCTGTTGAGACCGTGGAAGGGGTACCGAACCTAGCAATCCAGTTGTACAGAAATGCATGAGAGATGGCTTCCCTGGAAGTGTCTTGCAAAGGAATAGCTTCGACCCAGCGGGTGTAGCGGTCGATGCACGTAAGGATGTGGGTGTATCCGTTGGAAGGAGGTAAAGGACCAACTAAGTCTATATGAACTTGGTCGAAACGTTGTCCCGGAGGAAGAAATTGGTCGCCAGGAGCGATAGTGTGCTTGTGGACTTTTGAACGATGGCAACTGAGGCATTGCTTAGTCCAAAGGAGAAGAGATGGCCAAACAAAATGTTTGCCAACTTTAACTTGAGAGCCTTTAACACCTATATGCGAGGCGTAGTAAATGGGGTTAAAGACGTGACGACTTTTTGGAGTTGGTACAATAGGGCGGGACAAACGAGAAGACATATCACATAAAAGTGGGAAAGGGAACCGAACACTTCCACACTCTGGATGTTGAAAGTGGAGTTAGCTGAGAACGTAAACTCTTCCAGCTGCTGTAGGCGGGACATCTCTTCGTAGTTGAGAGAAGGAAGAGGAGATATAGCTTTGATACGAGAAAGGGCATCAGCTGGTATGTTTTCAGCACCCTTGACGTGGCAAATATCGGTAGTGAAATGAGCGATAAATTCAAGGTGACGGGCTTCACGAGGGGACTGCCTAATTGTAGAGGCAGCGATGGCATAAGTGATGGGCTGGTGATCAGTGAAAACATGGAATTCTCGACCTTCGATGAAGTAACGGAAATGTTTGATAGCGAGGTAAATGGCCAGCAATTCTCTTCCAAAAGCGCTGTATCGTACCTCAGCAGGCTGAATCTTCTTGGAAAAGAACGCCAAGGGACGCCATTCATCTTTTAGAAACTGTTGCAGGACAGCACCCACCGCATAATCCGAGACGTCGGTATGGATCCGAGTCGGTGCGGAGGTAGATGAAAAAACGAGGAGGACGGAAGAAGCTATGGCTTCTTTGATGGAGGTGAAGGAATGGAGGGCCTCATCAATCCAATCGAGGGTGACAGCGGCCGAATAACCTTTTGTAGGAGGTTTGAGAAGAAAGTTGAGGGGCGGAGAATGTCTGCCGCCGAAAGGATGAATCTATGGTAAAGGTTTATCATGCCAAGAAATCTCTGGAGTTGACGCTGTTTCATAGGCATGGGAAAGGAACGGATGGGTGTAACACAGTCATCGAGGGGACGGACGCCCTCGGAAGAGATAGTGTGGCCAAGGAAGGTTAGTGAAGAGACGCCGAACACTCATTTCAAAGTATTGACACGTATACCATATTCGACTAACCTTGTAAATTCTTGGCGGAGGTGAGAGAGGTTCTCTTCCGGAGAGGAGCTTGCTATGAGCAGGTCATCGATGTAGGCGAATACGAAGGGCAATCCGCTAAGGATTGAATCGATGAAACGTTGGAACGGCTGCGCAGAGTTACGAAGACCGACAGGAGTACGTAGAAATTCAAAAAGCCCAAAGGGGGTTATTACAGCAGTTTTGTGAGCGTCAGCAGGGTGCACTGGAATCTGAAAGGTGGCTTTTACAAGATCTATTTTGGAAAATTGTTACATCCAGAATGATTGGCGGTGAAATCCTGTATGTGAGGAACAGGGTATCTATCTGGACGTGTGATGGCGTTAAGGCATCTGTAATCGCCAGTCGGGAGATAGGCACATTCGGGTTTGAGCACAAGGTGAAGAGGGAAGGAGTTGTCGGACATGGAAGGACGTTTGATGTCTTGTTGAAGTAGAGTGCTAAGTTCCAACTTAGCAGCTTGAAGTTTGTCAGGTGCAAGACGACGGGCATGGGAAAAAGGTCTCCAATTCGTCTCGATGTGGTGGGCAACGTTGTGTTAACCTCCGGAAGGTCGAGACGAGAGAGAGATAAGATCGGGAAATTCAGAAGACAGAAGGGATTCGAATGGGTTGTTACCAGAAGGAAGATGGATACCATTAATGGAAGAAATGGCACGAATACAGGAGGAGGAGAACTGCGTCTCATAATCAATCAAGCGGTTATGGTGTAAGTCAACCAGGATATTGAAGTGCGAAAGAAAATCTCCACCAATAATGGGAAAAGTAATGTCGGCGATGATAAAATTTCAAATCAAGTCACGGCGAAAAGGGAGAGTAAGATATAGTTGTTTGAAACCATAAGTGTGAATGATGGGACCGTTAGCGACCTGCAAAGAACCGAAAGGGTCTGCGGCACGGTTCTTCTGCAAGAAAGAACGGGGTAAAACACAGAAGGAAGATCAGGTATCGATGAGATAGGACAAAGCGGTAGAAGGATCGTAAACACAAAGGAAATTGGACGCTGAGCTAGCCACGTCTTGCGTTTTTATGACGTGAGAGAGGAGTTTAAATTATAAGCACAGGGTTTAATGCAATTGCGGGTTTGGTCACCCCATCACTGATGGTTAAAACATACTCCCTATCGGTTGTGCGTAGGAGGTTCAGCAGAAGGTTGAGAAGATGGCGTGGGTCGAGGTTGGAGTGCGGTTGCGCAGCAGATTGGCGAGAGGAGATGGGTGATCTACGATTGAAACGACGATGCTCTGAAGGAGAGCGAGGACAGTGACAGAAAAAGAGAGGAGAAGGCGAAGGGTAAGACTGGTAATAAGCAGGTCGAGCTTCAAGAGTGCGAATTCTATTTATCAAATCGAATATTGTATTTTCTAATGTCGTAATACGTGCTTCAAGGAAAACGGTTTGGGCAGAAGGAAGTTGGATTACATTCGATAAACCTTGCACCTGCGGAATAATGGGTAGCTGGGACCCTAGACCTAGCGGCAAGGTTGATACATAAGAGGCAACGGGTTGTATGTTCTGAGCCATCAGAGGTTGACCTAAAAATAATTTCTGCATATGCAGCGAGTTCATGTAAAATTCTATTAGGATCTACAGTGACGAGCTGGAACTGGAGTTCGGCTGGTAATTTTTGAAGGAACAATTGTCTTACAATATTAATACAGGAACCAACAGATAGACCCTCAAGTAAACCTAACATATCGGACAATAAGGCAGACGGTAGCCGGTCGCCAAGACTTTCATTTTTAAGTAATTGTTTTATTTTATCTGAGTCCGAGATGCCTAACCTATCTAAAAATTCACTTTTGAGTTCAGTACAAGGCTGGTTGCTAGAATGTAATCAAGGTAATACGTCTCTCAGACGTTGAAGGACCTTGACATGCAAAATACTTAATAATTCTCGGTGTTAGCCTAAAATTGCAATTCAAGGAGGATAAAGAAGGTCAGGTCAATGTCATTTTCAATAAACTTAACCATTAAATGTGGTTGCATTTTGGGAGTCTGAGCCGGAGCCGAAGTCACATTAACATTAGGAGGAGTATCAGCGTTTGGAGGAGACATGGTATCAAAATAACTAAAAATAATAGTTAAAAATAAACCACAGGACACTGTGAGATATAATCTGCCTAAGCTAGCTATAAAAATAATAAAATGCTTAAAATTAAGAAAGGTATGCAATGCTTAAGAAAAATAAAGGCCAATATGACCACACGTTATCTCGGTGGAGGAGTCAAGGTTCCTATAGCGCTGTTATTTTAAAAAAAAAACAGGCCCCCAAATAAAAATAATAATAATAAAAAAAATATGGTGAAAAATAGCAGCTACTTCAAGCGAGGAGACTCTTAAAGCCTTGAGGAGAAGTAACGACGGTTGTAGTAGTCCTCTTGAAAACCCAGGAGGAGAGATGTGACCAGAAGAAGGCGTCGATGAAATTCGGGCGTTACCGACGGATGGGTCACCAATTGTAGGATCTTGGCCAACAAGGGAAGAGCCAAAGATGTTGATGTATTCACGTTAATTCAACAAAGCAAGAATCGCAAGATGCAAGGTAATTGCAAGAAACCCCAGAGCCAACAGAAGATAAAATACTTTCACAGGAAAAAAAGGGGCAAACACCATATAGAATCAAGTTACAAACGAGATTATGACGTCAGAAGCGTACAAAAGAGAGCAGCAGCACAGAAAAAGCACGTGTTGATGGAACTGAAGATCATAGAGGAGTAAAGAGAAAATGGGGAGACACACTGAATATATTTTCTAACGTTAACGGAAAACTGTTGCGAACCCCCCATTTTAGATAGGCAAAGATTTAAGGAACACGAATAGAATTTGGGGGATTGAGTCAATAGAGATAAAAATTGCTTTTCGCGAAAAAAATTTGAATGTCAATAAAGGTAAAAATCGTATAAAAGGATACAAATTGAAGCGGCCTACAGAGACAGAGAAAGCATATATATATATATTATATATATATATAATATATATATTATTATAATATAATATATATACATATATTATATATAAATATATATATATCTATATATATACATATATACACATAATATATATAACTATATATATATATATATATACTATATATATAGATTATTTATCATATATATATATATATTACTAATATATATATATATAATATATATTATGTATATATAATATATATATAATATATTATATATATATATATATATATATATATTATATATATATAATATAATTATTATATATATATATATATATAATATAATATATATATTATCTATAATTATATATATTATATACTACTATATATTAATATATATAAATATATAGTATATATATATATATATATATACTACTAAATATATTATATATATATATATATATATATATATATATATATATATATATATATGCTATATATATACTACTATAATATATATATATATATAATATACTACTACTATACATACCTATTATATACATATATATATATAATTTATATATATGTAGTATATAAAAATATTATATATATTAATAGTATATATATATATATAACCACCAACACATCTAACGCTCAATTCATACCAACAAATCATCAACACTCATATATATATATATTATTATATATATATATTCATATATCAACATCAATTTAAGCAAACTATAAACCATACAATATGAAAGCATAATCACACCAGAGAACACTAATACTCACTATAATACTAAATATACTTACATACTACATCTAATTATATATTATAAATCCGCCTACATCACACATATACAAATATATCTATTTATATATATACTATATATGACTATATACATATACCATATACTATCACTCAACTACTACTATATACTACCTATACCTACCCCCCTTACTACACCTCATTAAATATACTATATCATACTACTATATACCTATATAATATCACAGCCTTATCCTAATATATACTATATATATAATATATATATATATCATATTACTACTATATACCCTATACTATATATACTATACATACTATATATATATAATTACTATATATACTATATAATATATAAGAAGAGAGGAAGAGACCTGACAAAGAAGAAAATAGAAACAGATCAAAAAGAAACACCGAGAAAGCGAAGAAGACGAGACAAAACCCAAGACGGAACGGAGCAGAAAAGCACAACGAGAGATCAGAAGAATGAAAGAGAACACAAGACCAACACAAACAAAGAGAAACCAACCACCAAACCATAAAACAACAACGCACAGAGAGAGAAACTGAAACACAGAGAGAGAAAGAAAACCGGACAAAGAGAGAACGAAATCAGAAAGGAGAGGAAAAAAAGGAACAGACACAACGACAAAAGAACACGGCAAGTAAACAGAAAAAAAAAACAACACAGATGGAAGAAGAACATCGAGAGAGGAAACACAAAAAAAAGTAATAATTTGGTGGCATCAAACCACTAACACTACCACCATTAAAAACACAAAATAATCTATTTCTACTTTCTCACACTTCATTAAATATAACACATATAGCTCACATAAGGGATATTTGAATATTTCTTAAAATCTTAAGAAATTACACAAACAAAAAATACAAATACAATAAATAAACAAATCTCGCATGAACACTTCAGAAAAATTTTTAGACAAGTGAACTTATCAATTAGCTAATAAACAACATCACCCAACTATATATATCATATCATATAACTATAAATCAACACACTCAACATATAAAAAATATTAAATAAACTATATATATATAAAAAAATACAAATAACTAAACTACAATAAACATATAAATAAAAATAATATAATTACTACCACCCTACACCTACAATAACACTCAAAACTATAATAACATATAAAATAAAAAATAAAAATAAAAAAATAAATCATACTCAATATATCATATAAAAGAATAAACCTCACACTAATAAATAGCCACACAACAAAAACCCCACCCTACACTAACTCACCCACTAAATAACTCCACAAAAGATACTCCAATAAACAAAAATAGATACAACTCAAAATATAACTACTAATTACTAATCAAACATAACACAATAATATATTCTACCCCAAATACAAAAACAGGCGAAAAATGAGGAAAAGATCCCATTTGTTATCAAAATAATTACCCAATAACAATAAATTATAAATAAATAAATAATACTATAAAAATACCCATTAAAATATAAACCACTTATCACTAATATAACCTCAAATACCCATAATTAACCACGTAAACAATAGCTAGTATACACTACTATAAATATTCCAAAATATCCGATGTTGTTGAGATGCACACCCAAATAACCCCTATGGCAAAATTAAAAAATTATATAATTATGCCTAACAAAACATATACGAATAAACAGCACTCTTTCTCCCGGAACAAACCTAATTACTGTAGAACACAATCACCCTACAAAATAATCATAGTATATATATATTTACACAGGCCTTCTGTCTAAACAACACGTTTGCAACCAGACTTCTTAATACCAGATACTGTAAACATACAAGAACCACCACTAAACATATTTAACTTTACATTTAAAGCTCCACAAAAACCAATTAGCTCGCCGATTCAAGTATGAATCCTTCACAACACCTATCTCCTCATGAACTGTCAAAACACTATAAGAATCTTGTACCAGTCCGAGAGCAACCAATAGATTTACTACATCGTCCAATAATCAATAATATCTCCCTGCATTTTGTCTCCTAGAAATTCTCTTCGGTCACTTATAGAATAATAAACATGATCATCCTATCTCCACCTATTATTACTTTTTATAACTATGACTGCAAAATTAATAATGGCGCGCAAGCAGTCCACATGTAAAATATGATTATCGGAATCCCTTACCTGACTCGAATGGCTGGATATAAAGGCAAAGTGTTTCGGTGACCAAAATACCATCGATTAAATCTTCTAATTCGTGATATAAGACCTTCATTTCTTCTTAACATAATCACACAAAGCTTTCTCGACCAAAATATACCCCCTCAGGGCAGTCCAAAACACAACTACCCCAGACGCTCAACCTAATACTATATAAAATAACATCTGAGGCAGGAGAACACTGACTCATACAATATATGGATTTCACGCTAAGGAGTCTCTCCGGAAAATCTTTTATTTAAGGGAACACATCGCAAGGAGTAATGTATTCTTTTGCGTAAAAAACAAAAAAATAATCTGCTTGAAGGAGAAATGTGATATCAATTTAATAATAAAAAACTCATACGTTAATAACGCGACAAAAGGCTAGGGAAAACGATCAATTCCACACACTTAGATCTTGCTAAGACAGAGACGGAGACACAGCCCAATTACTATAATCATAATATTTTACACTTTATGCTTTGTACAAAAGAGAGTACAGTCTGAAGTAATGAGAGAAATGTCTCAGGATCATAAGATTTGCTGAACTTGAGAAAAAAGAAAAAAATTAAAACTAATAAAACAAAAAGTTTCAGAACAACCATAAGAAAATTAAGTCAATCAGAGAGGAGAAACAAGACACTCTAAAGATGGCATCTAATAAGATAAGAATAGTAGAGAGTAAGCTAATTGAAGGTTATAGAGCGAGTCAGATCAGAGTACGAGGGAAAACCAAACTAGCCCCATATATGATGTATAGAGCACAGAATTTGCGTGATTTCAAAGCTAAACACACGCGAGACACGAAAAAGAAAAGATTATCTGACTAGAGTTTTTTTCAAAGAAAATGTAGAAATAAGTGATCTAAAAAACAGAACATAAGTAAGACCTTTGGACAAAAACAACCGCCGTCCCATTCATAGAGATCCGCCGAAAAGAAAATCGAACAACCAATAGAAAATTGGGCAAGGATTAAAGTCCCACTATTAAATGCAACATAGGAAATTCCTAAGTAATCTTCATAAGGCCAACATGCAAAACAGCAAAACATCATAACACACATAGCGCAACGATAGTGAGAAGTTTGGAAACCAGCGAGGAGAGTGAAATATTGATTAATATACATGACATAGGAATATATCAATTAGACTGACATAAAATAGTATACTTAAAATAGGGGAGAAAAATAAGAGATAGAGAAAACCCAGTAGCAAAAAAAAAGGCCAGAAATTTGTTTGAAGAAAAAGGAGGGCTGCATTGAGTGTGAACTAACTGTAGTTCGAGAAGGATAAGAAGAATAAAAGTTTTTTAGGGAGAGTTAAAAATGCTATTGATGGAACCACCCCATAAATTTGTACTAATAAAGTATTTCTCTAAAGAAGATCAAAGATTGTAAAATGAACAGGACAGTAAGAGATGTAAAATAAAGAACGGTAACAGTCAAAGCTTAGAAAAAAGGAAATGATGATAAGAAGAGGTTATAGAGAGTAATTTGAATGCGTTTAAATAAAATTCTATCAGTGTGGAAAAGTGGAATTAGAAATTTTATCCTAATTAAAGGTTTAAGTATGAGAAGAAAAGCCAAGATGATAATTTATATGTTACACAATTGATATTAGAAATAATCGGACGTAAGGGAATGTTTTTGTTTTATATGGAATTATTTGGGAGCGCCGTAAAACTGACTAAGTTGGTCAATGTAGGCATTTAATAATTAATTATGGAAAAATGGGATGGAAACTGTTTACAGAAATTACAATGTTGAAATTTTTATTAAATTGCAAAATTGGGAAGTTATTTTAAAGGGATTGTTAATTAATTATTTGGTATATGTGATATACCATCAGAAAAGAGATATGTTACATATTAACTAAATAATAACCTTCATTCTGTGTTGAGAATAAACTCATATTTGATTAGCCATATTATCACCCTAATATCTAAAATGAAAAAAAATATACTCATTCTTTGTTTATATTTCTTAAATCTGATAGAGCTATTATAAAGAATTAATCGGTAATTTTTTCTTGTCTAGTAAAAGAAAAAAAAAAAAATATCACCAACTAAATTCATTCAGTAAATATACCTTTTAGTAAATCATTTATTGACAGAGATGAATATCATTTGTAAAATAAATTGGAACCATAATAAATCGAAAATCAGATTAAAAAAATTGAGATAAAAACAAATAGTCTGATTTTCCAATGCAACAAGAAAAGTCCATATCCTAATAAAAGCTTTTCGTCTGGTTTAAGTATATAGTTTGAAAAGTTAACTATCGAATCATAATTAGAAGAACGATACCACAGACTCTGTTTAAAAATGTTATCGAATTTATAGTTCAAAGAACGGAACTTTTTATTTACTATAAAATTTTTAGATTCATGTGCACTATCTAGTAATCATGACAACAAATAGATACCAAAACTATCAAAAAAGATGAAATTAAACCGCACACCCCTCCAAAATCATTAATATTCATCAACCACAAAAAAGAATAATATATTAGTAAAATGTAAACAATATCCTTTCCTGATCGGATAAACACAAAATATTACCAAAATAATAACAATCACCTTAAAAAAACTCCCAAAAATTGAATTATAAATAAAATTTCTTAAAACATATCGTAAACAGTTTCCAATCACATCTCATAATAATAAATAAATAAATACACTACAATGAACCAACTTAGCTCAGTTTTTAACAGATTAAAACCTCCAAAAAATTCATAAACAAAAACCAACCACTTACGTAGAACCGATTATTTCTAATATCAATTGTGTACATATAAATTATCATCTATGGACTATTTTCTTCTACAACTATAATAACCACAAATAAATAAGGAAAAATTTCTAAAAATTCCACAACACTTTCCAAACACAATATGGCTACTTAAACTGCATCAAAAACTCTAAACCAACCTTCTCACAACAATCGTCCTTTCTAAGCTTTGACGCTCCATAACTCCTATTATTCTAAAAAATCTAGATCACCTGTTAACATTATTAACACTTTGATCTCTTAGCCAGGAACAATACATTAATAACTATAGAAACAATAATGATCGCCTCTAAAATACCCTATCTATACAATTTCTATCCAAAAAAAACAAATATAATCCTTAATACCATACTAACATACCAGAACACAAGTAAATATATTAACACATGTACAATAGACCAAAATTATTATTCAAAACACAAATCTATCTAGCGACCTTGACATAAAATACGGGATAATACTACCTTCTGTCACCCCCATAAATTAAGTAAATCATCTCTCTCTAATAAAGCCTAACCCAATTGCCACCACAACGAGTATATAACAATTCACCCCCTCCTAATTCCAACTCCACATGAGCTTCAGCAATAATGGATGATGTCCATCTATGCTTCTATTCCAAAAGATTACTAAATTCAATGACCACTCTTTACTACTTAAAAATCCAACACAAAAAACAATTCATATCAATTACGATCTTCTTTCAACACAAATGAAAAATTAACCCCAAAAACTCTCATACATTACCTTTTTTCAGCACACACTAAAATATATCTTGGAAAAAAACTCATAACAGAATCTTTCTAATATTCATATAGGATCATATAGAAAACAAACTTCTTAACTTCTGCACCTAATATACATAGTTTTCTACAACAACACCAAATAAACACCAAAAATTAGCTACATATCACAAATCTCACTTTTAATCTTAGCAAGCACATTAACTATCCTATATCTACCTACTAACTTCCTCTCAAACTGAAAACTTAAAATTAATAAATTCTCCCTCTCAAGCGTTCACCCAAAACTTAAAATATCTAAACATACGACATTCAATTTATTCAGCACCCCCTATACCACAAAGCCAAATATATAAAGAAATATAAAGTAATAAGTCAGATAATGAACCCACATGAACACACACACACCAACTAATTTAAAACTTCTATAAAACTTCCCAAACCCGCCTCACTAACACTGTAAAATATAAAAATATAAAAAACATTTTATTTACAAGCAATATTTGTTTTACAAAAAAATAATACCATTCCACTAAAAAAGATTTTCAAACCACCTAAATCCAATATTATATCATACTTCTCAATGTATTTATAAGATACCTTGTTTTGACTGCCCTGAGGTATATGTCGGAGAAACTTGTGATTATTTAAGAAGAATAAGAAATCAACACAAAGCAGATTTAAATCGATGATCCGAAAACCTGCTTTAAACCACACATCGATCAGTTAAGAACCATAAAATCAATTTACAGGATGCTATTCCCCCATAAAAATTATTATGCAGTAAATCATTAAAAAAATAGAAAACGTCACTAATAGAATACACAGTCAAATTAATTATCAGCACCTATACATCACACGCCCCAAAATATTCACCAAATGCGCAGATAATAAAATTGGACAGTGTACATATGAAGAATTCTATTTTGCTCACTCAATAACTATCTGATAAAGGACGTCAAGAATAGAGATTTTTTAAACAAGCATAACCAACCAATGTTTTTTCGACTAAAATATTAAAATGTTAAAATAAATATATTTACAGCTTCCTGATTGTCATTTCTGGATAAAGAGAAGTCTTTATCACAATAGTGAGTAGACGAATTAAGCATAAAAATGATAAAACTATCGATAATGTATATTGTGAATCTTTATTTTAGTTATGAGTAGTAAAAGTTTTCACTTAAATGTTATTAATAAATAAATTTATTATTTGCACCAAGGATAATAATTTCCATCACATAATTTATCTTTTACGTTAAAGTAAAGTTTTTCTATCAAATAAATATATAAATAAAATATAATAAAAAAATAATATATATAATATAATAATAAAAATAAATAATTATATAATATTATATAATATAATATGTAATATAAAAATAAATAATTTATATAATAATATAATTATAAAAAATAACGAAAATATATATATATATATATATGAGATATATATATAATAATATAATAAAAATATTAAAAATATTAAAGTAATAAAACAAAATTATATAAAAATAATAGAAAAAAATAATATTTAATAATAAAAAAAGAAAATAACATATAATAAATAATAAAAATAAAAGCATAATAAGCCAAAAATAAATAACACCGCCTCAAAGCATCACGATTACAAGTAAAAATATAAATAGTACTACATATATATATATATAAATAGCGAAAACCCTACAACAGCTATTACCCGTTATAAATATTAATAACTTCAAAACCCAAGAAGTATTACCTATTGTAAAACTTACCAAAAAACCCAGAATATAACTAAATAAAATAAAATATATATAAAATATAATATAATAAATATTAAATATAAAATAATAAGAAATAATAAATATATAAAAGATTAATATTAAAATAATAAATAAATATAAAAATATA
This sequence comes from Trachelipus rathkii, assembly GCA_015478945.1. Classification (NCBI taxonomy): domain Eukaryota; kingdom Metazoa; phylum Arthropoda; class Malacostraca; order Isopoda; family Trachelipodidae; genus Trachelipus; species Trachelipus rathkii. The sequence goes on along the minus strand of JABUQX010016969.1, from coordinate 10,134 downwards.
TATTAAAAATATACCTATAACCAACCCTCAACTAATCTAATCCCGCAATTCCTCACCAATATAACACTCACCACCCATAACAATTATACTCACTATATACTCAAGTAAGATATTGGGCAATACATTGGTGCGAAACACCCCCGATTTTAGTATGAAAAGCCCATTAAAATTGTATCGTAAATAATGAAACTATTGTATATGTCTTTTATTGAAGGAGTTAAACTGATTACCGCCGAATTTTTGGTATCGATAGGATGATTCTATGAGGTAGTTGCCTCCGAGGACTGAAGCAAAATTGTGTTGCTTACGCCCTTTTTTCAGCTTCCGATTCCGAGCGTGGTTAGGCTTATTGACAGTTCTTAGGTATTATTATTATTCCGTATGTGTGAGATCGGACCAACCGAGCGCAGCTTGTCGACTGAATGAACGATTCTGTCTGTTATATATATTATATATTTATTAGATTATTATTATTATTATTATTATTATTATTATTATATTATTATTATTTTATTATTCATTATTATATTATTATTATTATTATTATTATTATTATTATTATTATTATTATTATTATTATTATTATTATTATTATTATTATTATTATTATTATTATTATTATTATTACCTTCCTTTTTTTCCCCAAGACTGGGTGTAATTTATTAATTATTATTTATTATTATTATGTATTATTTTATTATTATTATTATTATTATTTTTATTATTATTATTATTATATATATATATATATATATTATATATATATATATATATATATATATATATATATATATATATATATATATATTATATATATAGTATATATATATATATATATATATATATATATATATATATATTATAAATATATATATATTATAATATATATAATATATATATATATATATATAATAGTATAATTATATATATATATATATATATAAATCTACCTAGGGTTAGCTTATCGTATCGAGCTAAAATTTAGAGACGCGTTAGGTGGTGACGTAATCTCGTCTCCGACGAGATTACGTCACCGTGCGTCCCCCGAAGAGGGCATCGCTAATCCCTAAAAAATAGAAATTTTCGTAGAAGGCTGAAATTTTGAGAGCGGATTCGGAGTCGGATTTCTGGAAAGAGCCGGTAGGGAAATCAAAAGGGAGTTGGCATTGGCACCGGTTGCAGGCTTCGGCATGGGTGCTGTGAGTTTAGTAAATATTTGTGTAATGATACAAAAGGCTGTGCCCTTATGTAACCGCTTACACCCCCCTTCGGGGTACCCTGAGATGGGTCTTCACGCATCTCTCTGGGGGTGATCTCCAAGTAGTGCTTACAGTGTGCTAAATCGCCTCTGTATGATGCGCTTCTGCCAAACCTATCAGTTTGTCTATAGAAAGCTTGAGATTGTTATACTTTGTTAATGTGTCATACAGTATTATTCAAGCTTAATGATGCCAGGTATGCTATGGTACTATTTGTTTTTAGGTTCATAAGAATATATGTTAAGCGTTTATTCGTTGATCTGTATGATCGATAGGTTATTTTTGATGTTTGACACAGAATTTTGCTGATGTCCACGTTTATTCATAGTTCAAAATGATGTTATATTTTGATATGCAAGACACACTTGATGAATGTAGTATCAATTATAGTTCAAGATGCTGATATCTTTGATAGATAGTTTGGACGCTGTTAAGGAGATTTTGTTAGATAATGCTGCTTTATCTGCTGATGATATGATTGAAAAGCCTGTATAGGTTGAGATTTGGCTGTATTGATGAGGATAGGTTGAGAACTTATTTATAGGTCCAAATGTTAATGTCTTTTTCGTAGTTCGATCCTGATTTTAGTATCTATTGTAGGTTTTCATCCCTTGTAAGTGTTAGATATGTTAGGCTATGTTTTATTTCTGTTACGTTTTTGTTAAATATTATATGACAATGATGGAAATTAAAACTGGTTTGTTACAGAAATGATAAGTTTCGTAAGATATTACATCGTGTTAACTGACGATTTGATGTGTTAGAAAGTGAGCATAGGTTGAGTTTTTGCGCTGAGTAATGTTAGTTTGCCTCGGAAATTTTGCTAATGGTCTACGTTTATTTCATAGTTCAAAATATGTTATATTCAGATGTGAGTGACACTTTGATGAATATTGTCAGTTCATAGTTCATGATGCTTGGTATCTTTGCATAGATTGTCACTTTGTTAAGGCGATTTTGTTAGATAATACTGCTTTAGCTGTTGCTGATATGTTGGAAAAGTCCGGATACATTGAGTTTTGTATATCCTGTGAGCTACTTTACCTTTGATAAGTAGGGAATTTTGTCAATGTTAACAGATTATTCATACGTGAGGTATGTTAGATTTGTCGTTGTACATTATATTATTAGTTCAGGTTATGATATGTTAGCTTTATTGATGTGAAAACTTTGCTACCCTAGCATATATTCGTTGGTCTGTATGGTAGATAGATAAGGTTATGATAAATGTTAGTTAAATATTACTATGTTAATGTAAAAAACCAATGATATGTTACAGATACGTTTGAAAAAGTGTGAACAGGTTACGTTCTGTATGCAATGTTAGTTACTTTAGTAGTAGGGCGTCGGTTTTGTGGGAAAATACGTACACGGCTGTGTACGTATGTACGTACGTATATACGTACATAATTACATGACAAAAGGAAAATCGGTCATTTTGACCGCGAAAAGTCGTTCTATTGTACCCGCAGGGTACAATAGAACGAATAAATAAAAAATGAAAATAAATAAAAAATAAAAAATAAATAAATAAATAAATAAATAAAAAAAAAAATAAATAAATAAATAATTAATAAAAATAAATAAATAAATAAAAAAAAATAAATAAATAAATAAATAAATAAAAAAAAAAATAAATAAATAAAAAAAATAAAAAATAAAAAATAAAAAAAAAAAAGATTTTTTTAAACAAAAAAAAACGTACATAATTACGTTCATGCACACACACACACAAACACACACACACACACACACACATATATATATATGTATATATATATATATATATATATATATATATATATATATATATATATATATATATATATATATATATATATATATATATATATATATATATATATATATAATATATTTATTGATTAATATATATATATATAATATATATATATATTAGATAATATAATATTAATATACTGTAAATCTATATTTATATAAATAATATATAACTATATATATATAATATATATTATATTATATTATTATATATAATATATATATATATATATATATATATATATATATTACGCACACACTACACACGAGAGAAGATTAGGCTTAAGATGAGTTAGGCTTGAGCGTGATGACGTAATCTCGTCGTAGACGAGATTACGTACCCCTGTACCCCCCCGTAAGGGGGGACGCTGCCCCCTAAAAAATTAAATTGCTCGTAGAAGGCTGAAATTTGCCTAGTGTATAGAAGAAGGAGAAAGGAGTCTGAATCTATAGAGTTTGAATTGACAACAGCATCGGAGCTGGTTCCGATGCGGTGCTTGGTTAGTAAATATTGACATAATAATACAATATTGGTGTTAAAATATAGGTTTATAAGATCATAGAGTTCGAATATGAGAGTTGGAGACTTCCTTGAGCGAGGCTGGTTTCGTCAGCTGGCCCCGAGCCGAAGCGTGTGCGCGCCTGCAGGCGCGCCCACCGGTGCGATCCGACGCGAAAGGGGCGCGTGCCTGCGCCTGCCGGCGTGATCCGAGACGAAATGGGAGCGTGCGCGTGCCCCCGCGCCCACAGGTGCAATTCGGCGCAAAACGCAAACGTGTTCTGTTAATAAATTTTTTTTATTTATTTTAGCTTTTACGAGTGAGCTTTTCTTTTCAACTTAATTTTTTTTCAAGAATATATTATTTTTTATTTATTTTTTCATTTATTTTCGTTTTTTACTAATTTTTTTTTTATGCTTTCCATATTGATAACGTAAAAATTTACCTTTTTACATACCCTAAATCAGTAAATCAGTAAATCAAACTGCCCTCCCCTACCCCCCTCCTACCCATCTATTGATCTATTGATCTATTGATTCAAGTCATATTTTTTATTAAAATTGTTATGTTTTACATACCCTAAATCAGTAAATCAGTAAATCAAACTGCCCTCCCCTACCCCCTCCTACCCATCTATTGATCTATTGATCTATTGATCTATTGATCTATTGATTCAAGTCATATTTTTTATTAAAATTGTTATGTTTTACGTACCCTAAATCAGTAAATCAGTAAATCAAACTGCCCTCCCCTAACCCCCTCCTACCCATCTAATTGATTCTATTGATCATTGTACTTTATTGATCTATTGATTCAAGTCATATTTTTTATTAAAATTGTTATGTTTTACGTACCCTAAATCAGTAAATCAGTAAATCAAACTGCCCTCCCCTACCCCCTCCTACCCATCTATTGATCTATTGATCTATTGATCTATTGTTCCAAGTCATATTTTTCTTTAGTATAAATAAGTTCTTTGGATAAAAAGCGGGAAAAGAAAACAAGTTTTTATTTTAATGCCTTTATAACATAAGTGCAAACTACATAATCGTTAACATATAAATTTTTAGCATCAAATATATTTACAAGTTTATTAAAAGAAACATTATTTAAAAAACATATAATGAAATAAATACAGTATACACCACATAAATTAGACCTGATAGGTTGTACAGGAAAACATAAGGTCTTAACATATTGAACATTATTATATTTTAAAAAAGATGTTACATAATGATTACTAAACATAAAATCTAAATGCAGAGAGTCAAGGAAATATACAACATTATTTTTATTCTTATACACGGCTATCCAATGACCATTGCTCGAAACATCCCTGGAGAAGGGTGAAGATGAAGACCAGATTGGTATCAATCACAGAACCGGAGTTTCATTAACAGGCGAATAACACCTAAAGAATTTTATTTTCGTTTCCAAGCATGTAATATTTCGTTCTTCATTCATCATTAATATTCAAGATTATATTTCGTACTCTGTCAATCTCGAATGATTTGAGGATGTTCCAGAAACACAACAGAACTGAGATTGAGGATGTCAAGCTTTGACCAAATTGAGACTCAACTCTAATGTTCCTTTTCTTAGGATATATGAGAGATACAGCATTTACATGCCAGGAAAATCAGCAAGTGATACGTTATGCCATATGGAAATTACTATTTCAGCATAATTCTTGAATCAAACACCTCGTGTACCGTTATCGCTGCAACAGAAACAGTATTGGCAAATAAATCGTAAAAAAAGGACGCGAACATTGAGAATGTGAGTCTTCATATATTATCTTCATAATCGCGACCGGATGGGTGGCACAGCGCGGGTAAACTGATACCTCTAAGTCCAAAATGGGTAAATTTAAAGGCAGACTTTCCGTAGTTTCCAGAATAAGCATCGTATTCTACAATTCCTATTATTACCTTCTGAGGTAGCTACCATTGACGATGTTAGGTATATTAATACTCGATAATCCTTGGGTAAAGTTAAAAATTTTAGTCTCAATTCTCTTGATTTATTATTTCGGCTGTATCGGTCAAAAGAGATTTCTCTATCTCCATATGTTTTAAGGGGGATGAATTTTCACTTTACGTATAGAAAGATAAGCGTTCCAGTAATTTAAGATAGGCTGTTGGTGCAGTTGTTATGGCTAAAAACAGCGCTTTTAAAACATAAGGAGCAAATTCAGGTGTAGATCTAGTTAACCTGATGCGGGTGTCCACTGGATTGTAGAATAAGTCTTTCTTGAGAGAATATATCACCATTTACACGTCCATAATATTCATACGTGTTATTTTTAGATTTAGCAGCGATGGTTCTATGTTTCTCTACATCTTCTTAAATTGTAATATCCGCATGATTTGAAGATGAGACTCCTTCGCATCTTGAGAATAATTTAGTAAATTCAATATAACATCGATAAGGGTAACTTGCAGCTGATGCCCCTAGAGATGTTTCATTTAAAAACACTCGGAGTTGGTTAAAAACACGTATACAGGAAATTGTCTCGGTTTGGATACTATGTGCTCGACGGTTCCTGTGAAGATCTGAACCATCTTCATTTACTAACTTAGTCTTCAGATATAAAATACATTCGAAGGGTCAAAATATTGATCAGAAGTGCCGGGGATATTGAATTCGAGAGGTACATCTGTATTTGTGATTGCGTGAACGGGATTAATACTAATAAAGTTGGATTCACTCACACTGATCTGTGTTGGGTTCACTGAGAAGAGATCCAATTCACTCTTACAACAATCTGGGCTGGAGGGATGGAGGAAATGCATCTTGCTGGTACATCGCCGTACGTATAATGAGGAGAGATTTGTTTAAACATTCCTTATATACGAAATAGTTACCGGTTGTCACTGTTTATGTAAAAAAAAGTTACCACTTATCGTCGTTATTAAAGGGCAAACACATCAATACACTTTTTCCTTAGTGTCCTTTTCCTAGTTACTTTTATAGGTTTTTTTGCGGCTACCATACACCTTGACCAGTCATCTTACGTTCGTATTTTTCGTTACATCATCTAAACATTTCATCAGAAAGGCATTCGGCTAGTCGACGTTTTACAGCACTACGAGGGTCGACACCTCCAATAATATCCTGGAAAGTATCTATACCTGTCCTAGCTGCTTTTTTTAGCGAGGTATTTACCTCCTGATTTAAACAAAGCGGATTAGAACGTCTGAACAACGAAGCAAAAAATCCACCTAAAAACCAATCCCCTTCTGCATTCTTGAACCCCTGAAGACTTGTTCTCTTTCCATTATTATTATTTAACGGAGCTTCCTTCTAATGTGTACTTTACACACTGCTGCCCCAACTGTGCAATGGGTATGGATTACCTTCTACGTCTCTTATATAAATCACGAACTCGAACAGTGGGATCTTAGCCTAAACGGTAGGTTAAGTACATTAGGAAAGCTTATAACTCTATTACCTTAGGAAAATGAGACTACCTTAACAAAGAGGCTTAGATTCCCCAACATGACGTGATTGGTCTATAATATTGTATAAGTAGGCCCTACCAGATCTTTTAAACATCTCTTAGAAGGCATGCATTACAAAATGTAATGAACTCTCAGTGTCATTTTTTGAGACATACTCTTCCATCGGTTGGTATATAACGTATTAGATTCTTTAGAGATGGTGTGATATCGTTATCTTAATAATTTAGTCTGCCATGCGAGCAATTACATTTACGAAACCAGCTTGAAGAATGGAAAATAAATAAAACCTTATATCTTTCAGCCCATCGTGACATCTGAGATTTTGAGAGGATTTAACACGTAATCTTCATAACGGCTTTTATTACAAGAAACAACTACAATCGTTAACATAACAGGCTTGTTTCAAATTTTGTTAAGGCCTATGAATCGCATCAGTAACCTTGATTTGTAAAGAACCCTGACTATGAAAATATTTTTCATAGAAATATTCTTTTTCATCATGTTCGATAATGTCAGTATTAGCTTTAATTTTTAATACATTTTTAACATATTCAACTCTTCTAAATATTATAAATGCCGAGGGGGACTCTAATATATTCTCAACAGATGCGTCAAGAATTATTTCACTTAGTCCTGCTTCGTACATTTCTCGATCAAAAGTTATAGGGTTCAATAATTGGGTTGTATAGTCTGATATTTTATTAGCAGGATGTAGATCCATAGAGGCCGATGAGGGCAACGTTAGATAGAAATGATCTTCGGAGGTCATGATTACAGTTTCTCAATTTCATATACAACTATTTACGAGCTAGACTCTTTACACTATCGGAGCTTCTTCCGTATATGCACTTTACACACAGCCGTACCATGTGTGAATGGGTAAGGCGTTCCCTCGAAATCTCTTATATTACACTTTCTCTACGGTTCTAAATTGAGCATTATTCAGAGGTATATAGTGTACACTAGGAAATCTTATAACTCTGCCATCTTTAGGAAAATGTAATCACTCTTAGTAACCGAGCCTTAGTGTTTCCAACACACTGGGGTTCTACAATGTCGCTGTAAACATACGCTACACCAGGATCGTGTAACATCTTTGAAGGATCACATACAAAATGTAATGAATCATCGGTGTTGCTTTTTGCTACAAGCTTATCTAACAATACCTTCCATTTCGTGGGGATATAAATGTATTATTCATTTAGAGGCAGCTTTGATATCGTATTAATTCTTCAATAATGTCATCATCACGTTTAAGTAGACTACAATTACGAAAACCAGTACTGAAGTGTGGAAAATAAATAAAACTTCTATCTTTCAAGTTTAGCTAGAGCTTCAGAACTATTAAGGTGAATTAACACATTGTGCCTTGTCTAAATGCTCTATTAACTAGAAATACTAAATCTTTACATATACACTTGATTTAAATTGCTTGTTGCAATCTACGAAACACATCGTAAAGAAGATTATAGAGGGACCTCTGTTTATTTAAAATATACTTTGCAAAAGAAATATTGTCTATCGGCTCTTACTCGATAAACACCTTTGCATATCTACTGTTAACTTTTTAATACGTTTTTAACATGCTCAAACACTTCAAAATATTACAAATGCATTGTAGTGACTCAGCATATTCTTCTACACGCGCATCCAGATTCATATTCGCATTAACCCGATCTATTTCGTACATCTTCTCGTAGAAGTTTTTTATGGGAACCTCAATTAACTCTGTAGTTAAAGTCTGACGTATTTTATTTATTACAGACTATAATCCATATAATCCAATGATGGTCAACGTAAATAGAAATGTCTTCACTCTCCATGTTCCCAAAGTATATACTGATCTGTTTCTTCATATAATAGCATTGTATATAAACTGTTTAAAACTTTACAAGGTAAAAGCCTACCCCATTGACAAGATACTGCGCTTATTTTTACCTTTCCCTTTAGATCCTACAGTATCTTTTCTACTTTTATTTACTCGTGGACTCAAAATATATATATTCGATTTCTGGTACTTCTTGGTTATAGGATACTCCTTTCTATTTTTTTCACCATCCTAAATCCTCAAGATAGTATAATTTTAACACTGTCTCTAGGAATTCTCTGATCTGGCTATCTACTTAACCACACTCTCCTCTCGCACTAACCGGTTTCATTACTCTTTTCTGAAATTATTCATCAGTCCTGGGATACCTCACGATAATCTTCTACCGTTAACACCCATGTTATCTTATATTTTTCTCCAGCTTGAGTTGTATAGGTACAGCAGGTTTTCTTCACCCATCTCTATAGGGCATATCTTAAGTGTTTCTATTGATAGACCGATTATAGGAGTTTATAGCAGGTCTTGTAGTTATATCGAAATATTTAAAATGTATTTCATCTTCGTGATAAGACCTATGCATTCTTTTTTAATAGTTCTTTTACTCTTTAAACCTATTGCGGCTTTATTACTGAAAATTTTGTCTGTAATACCCTACTTATATCAATACTCAGTAACTATTCTTAAAAACTCTTGCATATAAAAAAATACAAATGTACCCTATAATCATGTCACATATCATTTTTAATAATATCTGGATATATCATCTTCACTACCTCTACTCCATTCTGCACATGCTAGTATAGCACAGTCTTTTGACATTTATTATCTTATTAAAAACCACTAAATGACCATATAGTATCTGGAAGTAATACGCATATATCAACAAAAAAGTAAGAATTATACGAATACACATTATATTTAGATTTATATATTTATCAATATACTGTCAAGATCTAGCTGCATACGTTATCTAATTGGACTAAAAAGTATTATTCCGTGTCGAATATTGTTTATCGCATTAAGGTTTAGTAGGAGGATAACAAAAAGCATCCTCACCTGTCTAAATATATTTTTCAATTCGTAATTTATTTAAATATTGAGGACAAAAACTTTGATGCAAACTTGAAAAACCAACCGCATAACTGTACGGATGGCTCACATCACACAGAATAACTATTACTCATTATCGACCGCATCCCTGTAAAAGACCTACTCAATGATCACATGAACAAAATTAAACAAATAAAAAATTTTATTACATTGCACGATCATATACTGGGCTGAAA
>JABUQX010016968.1:72500-88839 GCA_015478945.1 Trachelipus rathkii | reverse complement strand
ATAATAATAATAAAGATATGCGTATTTTAACTGTGATCATCTGTAAGAAGTCTTGTCATATGACATCTAAGTAGAAAAGATTTCGCGCCGAAAGTTTCTGATGTTGTACTAACTAAAAATGTTGTTTGTAAAGTTAAAACGTAAGATAAAGAAGGTTAAAGTTACATGCTATGATGAGAGACTAGTCCTCGTAGTGAAGATTAATGTCTAAGTATTGTAGTGACAGCATATATGACAAGTGAATTCAGTTTAATAAATATTATTATTAAATAAATATATATTGTTTGGGACAAAATAAGTAACGGTATATCTGATAATTGACCGGTAAATATGTATATCTGAGTAGTAAATAGTAGAAATATGCAGAAAGAGAGCTAGTATGCAATATAATCCTGTGATAGATGAAAAATGTACTATAGATCTTGATCGCTAAGTTTAAGCTCTGTGGGCTTAAATGTATAAAGTTGATTATAACTTCTCATACCGGCTTGATATAATTATATCATATATAATAACATATTCAATAAAATAAGATATGTATTAATAATTCATAAAATAATCAAATTTTTTTCAGTATTATAAGGACAATCTATAGGGGCTGATTAGTGTTATAAAAATTGATCAATAAAATTAGTAAGTATAATGATACGTAATAATGAGAATGTATATTATTAAAAATAGAGAATTAATAAATTAAAGTAGAATAAAATGAAATATGTTGTCGAGATGTTTGGTCATGTGAAAAATAATGTATATTGATAGCTCGGTGTATTTGTAATAATCAGATTATGGTTATATTGGAATTGTTTGGGAATAATATATAATACGATCTTAGCTGAGTAGAGACCGAAGTATAAAAAGTGATTGATCATAGTGAGAGCAAAAGATATTATAGAGAGGGTATGATAATGTGAGTTTTAGCTAGGGAGCATAAGATAGAGAATATAAAATGCGTTAAATACGGAGTAAATTGCTATAATATTTTGTGAGAGTGCATGTTTGTGCCACCATGGGCCAAGGTGAGTAGAACTCACCACATTGCGATAGATCGCAATAAGTGTGAGGATCCGTCCCATCCCGTGAGCTCCTAGGGATGATTTTCTGTGCGCGATAGAGTTCGTACATAAAAATATAGTAGATATATATATATATAAAAGAAGAAGCCCAAGCTCAAATTTATGCTTTTTTGATACGGTTTCTTCAGAACTAGTCAATTTGTCAATTGTTTTTCTAATAAAGATTAAGCAACCATACCCCAATCTATGTATATAATAATTAATTTAACTGAGAAAGAAAAAATAAAATTTCGGCATTGAATGAATATTATCAGAGAGAGATCTGTTTGCATAAATCTCTTAATAATTAGTAATCATTTTGAAATAGATAAATATTATAGTAGTATTATATATTTAAACTATTAGTCATATAATTAGTTAATATATCCTTCTAATAAAAGACTATAAATATTATACTCTGTTAGATAGTATAGGGATAAATTAGTTTACTATAAAATACTATCAAACATTATAAAAAATAGTACTTACCTCTATAAATGTGAAAGCATCGCTATTTAGCAAATATCATTATATAAAAATATGACCTAAATAGACACAATTTATATATACTGATTAACAATCAAACAAAATATTGATAAAATAAATAAAGTAAAAAACGAATGTGTGACACTTACATTGCAAGCTAAAAAAAGATGCATGAAACTATTCCTTCTATAGTACCCAAGCACAAATAAAGAAAATACAATTAAAGCTCCAATTAACAAATCACATGTAGACTAACGGAATACTGATGTGCTGAACAGGGAGGTACAAAGGTACAATAACAAGTTACTCCACAAAAATTTAGCACTAGATACAATACTTGAATGAAACCAACCTCTAGATTGTTTATTTTAAAGATATGTTATTCTCATAATTACTTGAAAATGAAGAAATCACTGTGAAAAAGTATGTATCCAATGTATAGTGGAATAAGTACCAGCCTAATAAATATCAGAATAAGATTATAGGAATCTAATTATCACATTATACAGAATACTGTTTTAGGGAGTACGACTATAGTATATACTTAATTATCTGAGTATAAAACGAGTTTTTAAACAAGTGATTAGACAGACAATAAATAAAATATTTACTTTAACATAAGTTATATAATATAATTTATAGCGTCTATTCATATTCATATTACCTATTTTCTTCCCAAGACAGAAAATAAGAATGTAACTTTACATGCCATCGGATAAAAAGAAAAACACGTATAGGAAAGAATCATATGACAAAGTCTGAAAAAAAGCCAGACCGAACTAACCGCCCCCTTAATACACAAAGGCTACTATTAATTAGTAAAAGAGACATCGTCAGTCAGAAGACAATAACACCCTGATAGAGAGCTCAATCAACTCACTATGAGACTAAAGGAGATAGAAATTATCGGACGAACGTATCCTCATCTATCAGTCCGCTAAATCGTCCATAATGTGTGATTAAGGGTTCATCCCCTCCCAGTGAGATAAATCAGGCACAACAAAGCCCACCTGACCCATAGCTCACCAAAACCCCCCATTCTCTCACTCTCATTGTCAAACTATCTTTATAATGTCGCTTCGATCTCTTCCATCACTTCACTTTACTCTTCCTCCGTATACTAAAAATTTACATATATATAGTCATTATCTGAGACTTCAAAAGAATTTCGACAACTACCTGTATATGGATAAGTGAAAATAAATTGCTACTCAACCAACATAATATATATTTTTAGAGCTAATACCAAATATATATATATACGACGACATTCATTCCTATTCATCCACTTAATGGATCATCACAAACATGGCGTCTCTACGACTTGCGGGGCCCTGTGCAGCAATGCAGCCTTTGGTTGAAGGTCCTGGGCGTGTCTCATAATACTTTAATTAGAAATATCTCTCAGCAAGTATCATAGAAACTTACCCCTTCTTTCACAACCGACAAACTACAATCTATATTACTTATTCCTTCCTCCATTTTTATCAAGTTCTCTCACACACTGCATCCCGCTATATTTATATTATATAATTTATATATTAATATATAATATATATTAATATATATTAATATATTAAATAATATATATATTAAACTAAATATAATTAATTATATATAATACTATATTAAAATTATTATCCTTGTATTAATAACAATTTAATATATAAAATATATAATTATATAATATAATATATTTTGCCGATTTTGCTACACTATTATAACTAAGATATTTAAAAATTCATGATGCATTTAATCTAATATGTTGTGCAGTTATCTCAATACTTGTTATATTATATATATAAAATATATATACTCTACTTATATAATATATATATATAATATATAGCATACTAAGAATACTAATTTAAAGCGCTAGCCCAGGGTACCGATATATCCCTGAGTTATATATCACTATAATGTATAAAATCTATATAAATAAGTACAAATACCACAAAATAATTAAAATAAAAAGATTATAATTAAAAATAAATGAAATATATATTTTTATAAAAACTTAAATGTCCCGAAAAGTACGACACCTACAGAAAAAACTCTAAATATATAAAAATTTGGATTTATAGATTTTAACATAATATAATTTTAAATTACACAAAAAATATAATAATTAATAAAAAATATAAAATTAATTAACGAGCCGAATTATCTGAGTATGATACTATATATAGCCGAACATGAAGTAACAGGATAATGAGGGGTAGGGTGGAGATCATCTTTCACATAACCCCGCAGCTCTAAAGGCGAGCCAAGCGGATACGAGAACAAACGGACCTGTCAAATAAAAAGACGGAGGTCCTGGAGACCCTCCCGCGAGGGGAAAATAGTCCTAACCCTTCGTTATAGGTACAAATGGATATAGGAAATCCCCCGGTTATGGTAAATAACCTCAGTGGTAAAAGCTAAGCATTCGTCCGAAAACTTACTTTCACTATCTTACGGTTTAACCATTATGGTTTGTTCTTACGGCGTTATTACTCGTCTTAAGTGTAAAAAAAAGTTTACGCGACACTTCAAAAAATGAGAATGACGAGTCAGTCGCGTAATCTTAATGTAAACGTATAGAATGGTCGGCCCTATATATTATTGAATCATTCGTAGTCAACAACTTTAAAGTATGTTACACTTAATTCACCTTCAAAACGGTATAACTAGAAATATAATAAAAAAAAAACAAAGAAAAAAAATTTCAAAACTGATTCTGAGTCGATAAATCGAGCAAATACTTATATTTACCACAATTTTTAATTAGTTCATTTATATACATAAATTTATATATATTATTACAATTGCATAAATATATAGATAAATTATAACATTATTTATTTAACGACAATATACCTTACTCTCTAATAATATACACATATACGTTGGGGTTTATCATATATAATTCCTAATATATGATAACCATCTTAATCAACCTAATCTAGATGTATACATCATTAATAATATATAACACTACCTACATCATATAATAATACATAAGAAATACCTCAAATACATCCACGGTTATCTAAGTTAACAAACCATCCAAAACATTCATCGAGTTATATCTTATAGTATATAACATCAACTAAAAAATACTATTTTTTATGTAAACTACATAAAATTAAATAATGAATATACATATTATTAGAACAAATACAAAATATTAGCACGTCATCTCAATTTTTTTTCTCACGATATGATTTTTAAAAAACGATAGCCAGTTAATCGTTTTTAAAAGAGTATCAAATTTTTTTATAAAAATGCAAAATGACAATGGACCAAGAAACAGAAAAAATAAGAATAATAAAAATTAATGAACGTTGAAAAGAAAACCATTGCTCCGAAAGTAAACATAAGGTATGAGAGATCTATTTTTCGTAAAACTGTATTATCTCAATCCGGATAATAAAAAAATGTTATTTTTTGTAATAAACAATCTTTAAACTTCTATTATAGTCTGCGCTTAACAGATCTCTTAATAATACTGTTCGTTTTATTTTATTGTAGATAGTAGTATAATTAATAAGGAAATTTTATACTTTTTTATCGTGTAGGCACTTATTCAAAAAATTCGGCGTAAATATAAAATCTATTAATAAAATTATCTGAATGAATTGAATCTCTGGTTCAAATGCTTTTTCTACTAAAAATACTATCTCTATTTGTTATATATTTATAATAAAATTTCATTTAGGACACTTATTTATTTCAAATTGTATATTATCTAAAGTTATTTTTTATTATGGAAAATCTTCTGAATAGTCAGATACTTTATTTATACGCTAATAAATATTTTAGATGGTATAAGAATATAGAAAAAATCAATCAAATCGATATATGGGATATTATGTAGATTGTTAACACCTCTTGTACAAATCTATACAAAAGCATTTAAAAACTCATTTCTGTTAAGATTTATTCAGTTTCAACAAACAGAAATTAGCCAAAATTAGAAAAAAAACTGTTCGTTATATTTTTATAATTTTATTTATACTGAAATTTTTTTTGACATAATAAAAAGAAAAAATGAATGATAAATATACATAAAATTCTGAAAATATAATATTTCTTTCTTATCTGCACGGCTAAAATATTATCCCACCCGTACTTGCAACATAATCACTATCCAACTCCATACACCTACTGATTAAATAAATAATTACCAACTACGAACCCACCTAACACACCCATTATGAAAATATACCGACTCCAGTACTTCTACATTACCTTATTATAAATTAACATTCGGTAACTCAACTCCATACCCTTAACAAAAGTTACTAGACATCCCGATCCACCTACTATTTTGCAAAATATTGCACATGAATACTATATACTCTATCTCAACCTACTTATTCAAAACTTCACATTCACAGTACTAATTACATACGATCATCACACTAATAAACAATTATAGTCTAACTTATCTCCATATGATAAACTATCTCACACTATATCTACACACTATTAACAATGATTAATATCTCATATATCTAATATAAATGTTACTACTAATTGAGTTATCCCATCAATAACAATTTTATTTTACCACCTAAAATAATACCAAGTTCCAATACCATATACGTATAAAATAATCTTGATTTAAATATAATTTTAACTTAATTCAATTAAAGCATTATATAGAAGCAGAATAAACTAATTAGATAAAGTTAAACAAATGGTACCGAGATTGCATTCTATTCCCGTTGATAGCGCTAGGATAGCATACTCTGACAAATATTGGGATTTTGACCGATGAATATCACTTTACAACATTAGGTGTTCTAATGCGACAACCTGATGATTGAATTTCGAGAATCACTGGCGCGATCTAACGATGATGAAAATTTATTCTTGCTTAACTATGTTTTATTGCAAAATTTGGAAGAACACAAGCACTTTGTACAAGCCCGATTTCGACCTGTTATTGCTTACTATATACAGTTAAGAGTTGCTCACTCTTTAACCCAAGAGTAAACATAGCATACCAAGCAGTACATATCATACAAAGGTAAGAATATATGGAAACCACCTGATGAAGCTCCCCAGACCATTCTCACACACCACACTCCTGATCGAGGTTATAAAAAAACAAATACGAGTACACACTATTTCAACAGCAGTTGGATATCGGTGAAGTAGATATCGAAAAACGTCTCAGAATATGCTTTCTTTTTTTACTACTAGAGGATAATCCAAGATTGTATTCTGAAAGCCGAAGTAGTCACCTTCGTCATAGTGACATATTGTCTAACGAATGGGCACGCAGTTCATTATTTCCTGAAAGTCTGTCCGACTGTTGAAATTTCTGATGGTACCCAATTAATTGTAAAATTTGGGATAATTGTCCGATAGAGAGCAACAAGCACAGATATTGAACTCGCCCCATATTCGCGAGTATTAAATCTATTTGACATATAAGATTAGTGGGTGTTGATCTTGTTGATTAACCACAGGAAAAATACACCAGATGCAGAGCCAATGCACCAAGGTACCCCAAGCAATTAATAGTGATTCCAGACCACGGCAAGCAGATCCATATAATTAAATGAAGGCTATACCTGGTATGTCATTTACAACAATATATTCGCTGCACAAAGCTAATATTATAAGTAGAACAATTTGTTTTTCTATCGAAAGGAACGTTTTTAATGCATTCTTGTTTTCCTCGGAAAAAGGTGACCTCGGTTCTATCAAAACAAGAACAGAGTATCTCCTTGTAAGTTCCTTCTAACGCTAACGGCTGGTTATAACGTTATTTCAGAACTACCTTAAAACATGCATCAATGCTAAAACCCCCATTGGCGCTAGATTCAAAATGGATACATTATAATATTCTCTTATTATTGCTATCAATGCCGCAAACAAGGAATGTCGTTGCCCAAATTAAAACGGCGTTTAATAATAGACTTTTACGTAACTAAATGTCAGGTGTGTGCTCCTAGAAGCCCAGGAAGGCACCCCAAGCAATTATTCAAATGCACAATGTTAGCAACATAGTAAGATGGTTCCCAAAACCTACTTCCTCACTGTCACATTAAAATAATTCAGTAACTACTTTATCAAGTTGAGCCAGCTCAAATATTATCTCCGGGAGGCCAGATACGATATAGAAACTCTTCATATGGCCTTTTTTTCGAAGAGCGGAATATCCGACTAGTGGATAGACCCACATGTTCCGATTGTCTTTACAAATTTGTCATCTAACGGCAGACACATGGGGCTGTTGCTTTGTTTGAAAAGATTGTTCCAGACCGAGGTCCAGCAATGCCCACGAAAATACAATCGTGAATTTTCCATTTGCCTGACTTTTTTTATGCAAAATATTATTTTTTGTTGGATTTATCTGTAAACTATACATTCTGAGTTGGAATCCATATGTTCGTGGCAATTAACTCAATTAGAGAGGATCTTATTCAGTTGACTTGTCCCTCTCCCTAATTAACCTCAAAGGACGTACCAACCAGAGCAGTTTGAAAGCCAAATGTAATTAGGCCTCAGCAGTATTTGGTATTCCAAACCACCCCTGTTCTTTTATATATATAGACAGGTACAAAGCAACTAATATTATTCGAAGACATATAATATTTAAAAATCATCTTTCCGTAACTCATCGCCTTTCTCACTGAGAAAAATTGGAAATACTATAATAAAAATTTAAATATTATCATATTTTAATAAAAAAAAAATAAAAATTATTACTACAATAAAAAAGAATGGCCTGGAAAAGCTTATATTTCATAAGTTAATATTATATTCAGTGAGCAAGTCACCATTTAAATTAGCATTAGTTCTGACTTGGTCTGATGTATCCATATATGCTTCTCATCCAATTTAATAAAGTCCTGTTTTGAGTGTTGTCATAAGGCAATATTTGAGAAAGAGTTTATGACAGTTATGATACTTCATCACTATACGAAATTCAGAAGGTATTTATGACATATAATTACACAAATCAATATGTATCATATATAGAAGAATATGCATCTTATTTTATTATCATATACTTTCCTATAGGTACAATATATATTTAATAGAATATAACTATAATGTGTTCCAGGAATAAAATAACATTTACCATTAGATATGTATTATATATATATAAAATATATATAATATGGTATATAAAATTTTTACCTAATGAAATACTTCAATCCAAAATTGTCTATCCAAAAGTATCCTACAGTATGCGACATACACTAATATGGTCTTATAATTATAGATATAATAATTTGACTAAATAATTTATATTTTGAACAGTATTTGTGGAATATATAAAGACGAATTATATAATAAGAAATATATACTTTATATATCTATCCAATGGATATAAGTAATCTAAATTGATACACTATAATCATAATACCAATCACACACATTTCGGGTCTATCCTGCATACTTAGCAACAGTAGATACTATCCTAATCAAATTAATTACTTACTAATATTGTTATTATATCATCGCTATACTAATTAAAGTCATTAATATTATAACAATACTAATAGCATATATATTCATCAAACTAATAAAAATAAATATTAATTTTTAATTTTTATTCATTTTAAAGAATATTCTTAGTAATAATTTGACTAATTATAATAAAAATTATGTTAATAATAACTTTTCCAGTATAATCTAATATAAAGTTACTTATTTATTTAGGAATTTCTCAATAAAAATAAAATATTAGTGAATAAATTATTGTATATATATAATAATAATTCTATTTATATTATTATCATACTATACAATAATTTACACGATAATAGAATCGCCAATGTGCCTTAATACAATATCAAAAAATATATATAAATTCATACTTAGATATTATTATTATTATCTATATTCTCTTTGCCTTATTACTTATCTATTTACATCAAATTTAATATATCAAAAGTTGATAAATACATACTAAATAACAATCTATGACTACTTATTTATTGCATTTTATACCCAGTAAGAATAAGAAATACTTATAACCTAAAAATCGGTAATATTAAAAATAAAAATAATAAACTTCTAAAATATATAGTTAAGTTATTAAATATATATATATATATATAACAACTGAATATAAATATATCTAATATATATAGTAATATAAACGTTTTACTGTAATATTTTACTGTAATAACTTTAGATTATAAATAATGCAGATAGAATATAAAAATGTATATTATAATTACCTGCACAAATCATGCACTATTTTTTCTATCAGGGGGTTTGCTACAAAGTTCTATCATTAGTTATTCGTGTACATTCGTCATGCCCAATACTTGTGTACGTGATTTGGAGATTAGTTCTTATATGTAGGTTAGCGACCGGTGTAAATACTGGCTTAAGGTTAGGGTCTATTCACATTCCCCAAACGTAAAATAAATATTTAAATTAGAAGACTTCGGCCTCACAACGGCTAGATTCTTATTACTTCTGGAGGAAAAATTGCATATGCATTCAATGCGGCAGTTGCCGACTCTTAGTACGATATCAACCAGCTCTCTCACGACCAACAAGTATCCAAAAATATACATGCTAAGCTTAACGACTGTAACGTGGATTCATGAAATTATAGTATCGGCTTGCAAAGGACATCATGGAAGAGACAAAAAAAATGTTTACAAATGTTCCGCTCCTTTTGATTTCCGCACCTTTAACAAATGGAATGAAAACATAAGATCCATGCAACATATAACTTATTTGGATAATGTAAGAATAATAATAAATAACTTATTAATTTTTATTTTAAGTTATATCTTACAATTAATTAATTGAATATAGTCTAAATAACAACTTATTTTCGTGAAGCTCCTTGTTCTTTAATAAATTAGTTTAAACTCATCACAAAAAGTGGGAAACTCTCAACTCCTTTAAAGTACCAATAAAATAGGATATAATAAAATTAAACATATTTTTAAAATTGTACAAAGTTTCTGTAGTAGACCTTGTATTATAAATCTTAACTAATAAATTACTCATATATAAGGTACACAATTTTTCATTCTAAATACAACTCTAGTAGTCAACAAACCCAACATCAATAATCAAATATATATTTACACAATTCCTAACAACTGAGGTAATATAAATGTAAAAGCTGGAAATAACCCTTGGATGTAGAATACTAATAAATTAAGAGGGAGAAATAAGATATATGTATACTATAATATAAATAACTTATAATGTCTTATATAATTTCTACTAATCCAATGTTGGTTTTAGTGTATAAATGGAATATGAGAGTGTGAAAGTTGGAAATAATAATAAATGTTACTAAAATTTTATATTCAGTAAATGGATTCAATTAAAAATCAACGTTAAAATAATATTAATTTAAGTATTAAATATACTAATATAATTAAGCTACTAATGCTAAGAATGAATATTAATTTGAGATTTATACACAGAAATGAAAAATATATCCAAGCATTCAAACAAACAAATCAATAATACAAGCAGACCCTTCACTAATTTATAAGATGAAGAGTCACACACCTCGCACGCTCGACAATTATGGATACTGTGTACACGATAATACACCCTACAGTCTATAATCTTCTCTGAGCACACCCTACAGTATAATGAATACATTGAGAAAGAAATGGAATTATAACTATAGAAGCATATATCTCATAATATAAAATATAAATGACATATTTAGAAATATTCTAGTCACCCTCAATTACTTAATACAGTACGTAGTAAGTTCTAGAAGAGAGGAATATATCATAATATACGATTATCAGATAGATCTATAACGAACTGATAAAGGCCATAATAAGAATAACTTGGAAAATATATTATATAGATAAGCTACAAATAGGATATAATATACGTAGACCAGTATGAGCATCTCACTCTGCATGATCTAGTATTCAATGAATAATCCTATTAAGAGTCTTAGGAACAAACATAAAATGTATATCATGTTTTTGTCCTCACATTGAGCGGTTTAAGAGCCGTATGACACATCATAAAGGAAAGGAGATAGAGGGTTGGCAAGAATGACTTACGTTACATAAAGATAATTGCCCAGTGATTAATGGGCAGAGGACGACAGAAACTTTTAATAAATTTAAGAGAGAGAAAGATAGATACCAAAAGAGATACTTATGCTGAAAGCCGTAGAAAAGTGATTAAAACCCACGTTAATGCAAATCCCTATATACCTGCAATGCCGTGTCTCGTGTGTGATGTCTCGTCTCAAGCACACTCGCCATTATTATCTATCCCTTCTCGTTTGGTTCGAGAGAGCCAAGAATGCGCTCAGACGATTATCTGCTCTCTGTTCAGCTCTTTGTTCATATTGATTATCTTGTCTAAGCGGAGTGGCGAGTTATAACTGCTTTGTACCATCCTGCGCGTGTTACTACATTTTAAGTACTATCTCGATAATCGGGCTTATAATTCTGTGATAATTGAGCGCAAAGATGTCACAGCCACTTACCTGCTTCACATCTGCTAAACTCTCACCTAATTACATCTGACTAACGCTTATGACAAATGTGTTCCAAGAGTAATACGACCTTATTCACTAACTCACTACACGACATCAGGAAGCGAAAGATGCACAACAATCCTTTCATAGCATTCTCATTTACCTTAAATAAATAGTCATAAATAACTGGCCACAACATGCAAAATACTTGCTCCTTATCCGAGAACTGTATAAATATTATAAATAAATCTTATGTAATTTTGTAAGATAATATACTATTTAGATATATTATAAAAAACTCTTCTGTGAAGTCTCACATTAGCGGGAGACGTGCGGAGTGCGGACTTGCGATAACGGAAGGTTATGGGGGTCTGAATAATGCGGAGGTGACGCTAGCGGTCACTCTTTTCCGACAGGTGCGGAAGGTATGCCGTACGGATCTTACCCCTAAATGAGCGAGGTGCCCACCTCTGGAAAATGAAATTTATTAAAAACGTTTTTTTCTTTTTGTAATATATTTTCACCTAAAAATGTATTTTTGAAAAAAAATTTAACCCAAAATCTGACTCTCCGCCTCCGGCTCCAGCTCTGGCTCCTACCTAATGTTATCGCACTATTTTTTATAAAATGTCAGCACTCTTCTGGTAATATAATTTTTTTTCAAAGTAAACAAAAATATTTTCAGAAAAAAAATTTCATATTCGGCTCCCGCTCGACTCCGATCCGGATCCGACTAAGATTTTGCAACTATTTAAATTATCTTCAGCCACGTCTTTCATGACAATATATTTCTTCTATACTTAAAACAGTATTTAATCGAAAGGAAAATTTCAATACCCAGGCATCGGCTCCGTATCCGCTCCGATTTCGGGTCGCTCCGCCTAAGTTCCTACTTATTTGTTAATACTCTAGCACATCATTCTGGCAAATAAAATTTTCACCTAAAAAAATTTTTATTGAAAAAAATTTCAACTTAGGGATGCCGATCCGACTACCAGGCTTCAGATTCCGCTGCCGGCATATCATGATACAGTACGTTTGAAATTGTTCAGGTCAAAGGTATTATGACAATATATTTTTCACCTAAAATATATTTATTTGAAAAAACAATATTTTTGTCATACCCAAGATCCGGATCGCTCCGACTAATCGACTTTGGCTTCGGCTCGATCCGGACTAAGTTCTGCACCTACATTTGAAAATTGTCAGCTATGCGGTCTACCTGCAATAATAACACAATATATTTTTTACCATAAAAAAATAGTTTTCGAAAAAAAAATTCATTTTACCCGAGATCCGGCTAAGATCCGTCACCCTAGGATTTGTCACCGATTCAGGCATCGCTCCGAATCGACTAGTTTCGCACATTGAAATTGTTCGCACTGTCTTCTGCAATAAAATATTTTCACCAAAAACAATATTTCCCGAAAAGCAATTCGAACCCAGGATCCGCCCGGAATCCGGCCTCCGGATACACTCCGGATCCGACTAATGTTTCTACACTAATTGAAAATTGTTGTTCAGAACGTCTTCTTCTATTAAATTTCACCTGAAAAAATATTTCTTGAAAAAAATTCATACCCACTAGACCGGATCCGGATCCACGGAATTCGATTACTACCTCGTATATCTCTCTAAGAGTTATCATTTTCGACTTCGATTCGGATACGACAATCCATTACAATGACAGAGGTTATACAACTTAATGCACTCTACTACATTGAGAAAATGTTCGGCACTCTTCAGACAATAAATTAATTCAACCCAAAAAAATATCCCGAAAAAAAAAAATACATTTAACACCAGCCATCAGCTCCGGGCTCCCGGCTCGGCTCGGAATACGGCTCGGATCCCGACTAAATGTTTCTAGACTATTATTTGAACACTTGTTAGCACTGGTCTTCTATGAAAATAAATTTTTCACCCTCAAAAAAGTTATTTACTGAAGCAGAAAATTCACTACCCAGGATCCGATCCGGCTCCAGGGCTCCGGCCCGGTCACGGCTCCTACTTCAACGCCTTCGCTCCCGGTATCGATAACGGTATTCTTGCACTATTTAAAATTGTTCGGCACCGCCTTCTACCAAAGTTTTTCAACCAAAAATATTCCACTAAAAAAATCATACCAGAATCCGACTTCCGGAACGGCCTCCGATACGACTTTCGGCTTACGGCTCCGAGTTTCCAACGTAATGTTCACACTAATATGACAATCTCACGACGTCTTCATGAAATAAATTTTTCACCTAAAAAATATTTTCTAAAGAAAATTCATTAATCTACCCCAGATCCGGGATCCGGCATCCGATCCGCTCTGTTCGACTCGCTGCCGGATCAGCTTAAGGCTTCTTGCACTATTTGAAAAATTGTTCGACACCTTCTATTCGACATTATTATTTTTCATAAACACTGCAAAAATTATCCCAGAAATCGATAGACTAATGTCAAATATCCCAGATCCCCGCGCTCCCGAGGGGATTGACGGATCCCGGATACTTCTGCTCCGGATCACACTAATCGTTTCTAGATGACTATTTAAACTCTCATCCTTTATTTGTTGCAAAATAAAAATTTTCACCTCAGAAAAAACTTTTCTCGGAAGAAAATCTGATACCCAGATCCGATCCGAATCCGTATCGGCTCCGATTTCAGCTTCGGCTCCGGACCGACTAAGATTTTTGCACTATTTGGAAAATTGTTCAGCACGGTTTCATGACAATAAATGTTCACCAAAAAAAATATGTCCCCGAAAAAAAATTCATACCCAGGTACTCCAGGGCTCCGGGATAACGACTTCTTGTTGTATCTCTCGCTCCGGATCGCGGGGGACTAATGTTTCTACACTATGTGAAAATTGTTCGCACGTCCTTCTTGAAATAAATTTTCACCTAAAAAAATATTTTCTAAGAAAATCCTATACCCCCAGATCCGGATCCCCACTCTCCGACTGAAGCTACTTTTCTGTAAATGAAGTTGCCTTTCTGTGCACTTATTTGAAATTATGGATTACAAAATTTTTCTGACAATAAATTTCACCCAAAAATATTCATGAAAAAATTCATACAGGATCAGCTTTCCGATCACGACGGGCTCCGATATGGCTCCGATCCGTACTTAATACTGCTTCATAGACTATGACATTGTTCAGCACGCGTGCTTCTTAAAATCAAATTATCTTCACCTCAAAAAAAAATATTTCTTAAGAAATATTCAATACCCAGAGATCCAGTCCGTCCACTCTTGAGTGACCGACGCTTCCTATACGCTATTCATGGTCGTGTATATCCGACTAATGTTTCTTCTACACTTATTTACATTGTTTTCAGCACCCGTCTTCTTGAAAAAAAATTTTTCACGCTAAAAAAAAATTATTTTCGAAAGAAAATTCATACCCAGCGATCCGGATCCGGATGCCGATCCGGCTCTGATCGCTTCGGACTTGGATCCGGGCAATAGTTTCGCGCACTACTTTGAAAAAAAATATGTTCAAGATTGTTCTGAACAATAAAAATTTTCACCAAAAAAAAATATTTTTCCGAAAAAAATTTCATACCCAAGAATCCAGGCATCCGGATCCCGGCTTCCGGAATCCGCTCCGATTTCTGTGTAATGACTTCCGGTTTATTTCTGTCTGCCGGATCCAACTCAGGTATTTCTGCCACTATTTGATAGCTGTTTCCAGCACGTCTTCTGCAAGTAAATCTTTTTCACCTAAAAAATATATTTTTAAAAAAATTTCAGACTCTGGGCTCCGGCTTCCTGACTCCGCTCCGCTCCGATAACCGGCTCTTGGCTTCGACATCCGCTCCGGATCTGGACATCCGGATTTGACTAAGGTATTCATGCACTATTCTGAAATTGCTTTAGTACGTATTTCTGGCAAAAAAATGATCATCTAAAAAAAATTATTACTTGAAAAAAAATGTTATACCACACCAGCATATTCACACAGGATTCGGCCCGGCTCCGGCTCCGCCCGGCTCCTTCTCAGGCTCCACTCCAGTAAAATCCAAGAATGGTGGGAGGTGAAATATGAAAAAAAAATAGATTTTCTACAATTATTATAAAAACTTTTTTAACCTCATAAGCCAACCATAAGTGGGGGAACCATTTTACTTGCATTGAAATTTTTTAGTTCGACACTTCTCTAATAAAGTTTCTTATCTAAAAAAAACCATTTAGATTCTTTAAAAAATAATCAGAAAATGATGTTCAGAGGAATTTTTCTAATAATCTAAGATAATAAAAAAAAAATGTCGAAAATTTTGATTTAGACTTCCAGAAAAGTAGAGAGTCGAGATATCTCCCCTTAAGCTATACTCACGGACAACATCTCTCGCTCGGATTACACAGTAAA